>JACXSJ010002016.1:0-60206 GCA_014851325.1 Pentalonia nigronervosa | reverse complement strand
AATTAAAAGTAATAATAAAATGGCAAATTATTTAATAATGAAAAAGAAGTAATTTAAATGTTGACTTTGTTTACTCCTGATGTACTCGTGGAAGGACATATTCAAATTCTAGGTAAAAAATAATAATAAAATTTTTAAATTAAATTGTAGGTATTACTTAGACACTTCTAAATAATATACAAAAAAAAAAAAATTTTTTTGAAAAAAAAAATTTATTCTGGGAGTGAAAGGGTTAAAGAATTTAAATTTCTATACAAATTTGAAACTATTGTATTTTAGTAAATTTCAACATGATAAACTAACAAAATTTAAATTATCTGCAAAACTCGGTGAAATATATACAGACTAGACTAGGAAGTTTCGCAGTTAATAGATAATGTTAAAAGTTAGTGAATTTTAACTGCTATTAATTCTTAAATTTACAAACTCATAAGTATAAATTTTAAAACCTGGTTACTAATATACTTCAAGCTAAATAAATTAGTAAATTTTAATCAATATAATTGTTCAATTTACAAATTGTGTAGATGAGTAAATTTTAACTATGATTTGCTGATAATTTAACACATCAAATAGGTTATACATTTCACTCCAAAATAATGTAAATTTAGAAGTAGTGTGTTGTAAATTTATAGGCATGGTGTTATTAATATGTGTTGCTACACATTTTGTGTAAATTTACTTACATAATATTTTACAGTAGATTCACAAATGATTTTACCGTATTCAAAGCATAGGTATCAAACGCTTCCGGATTCACTATGAAAACACTAGCAATGGTAGACAAAATGTTTGAAAAACGTTGTATTAAATTTAAGTTAATTCCAGTAATGTTGGGACATTTTTTTGGGTTTTTAAAAAATCTTTGTGCTGTATTTCCGTCATTAGTATTTCTTTTGTCTAAAAAAATATTAGTCATAACAACAGCATACTTTGCAGTTAAAAAAACTGAAAATACACGTGCATATTACACTGGTTGGTCGGCGTGTAGCGGCGCGCGTATTATATTTTATACTCCCGGACATATTGAATAAATATTATAAGTGGCAATTAACGCCGCACAATATATAATGTTAAATGTTTTACAATGAGTATAATAAATTAACAACGATTTGCACACGTACGAAAAATACAAATATCGTGGCGATTTACACACACGATTCATTTTAAACAATTTAAATAAAACGAAGAATATATAATGATTTTTGCGCATGCTGGTGCTGATGCGACCAGGTACGGCAACGAAAAACTAATAATATATAATATTATGCAATTATGTAATTTCAATTTAAAATACGATGTTCCATGTTTCCATGAAACATTGCTTGCATATCTATGGAATATGACTGCACAGTGGGTATAGGCTATATTATAGTTCTACAATTTTTAACTTGGGTACCTACTATTTTTTTATTATACTATTGTCTATTCAACTATTTAAAATTTTTAATTCTATTTCAGATGGTTTTCAAAAGTTTTAATATTATATACAATTACATAAATATATTAAATTAAAATAAGAAAATTGTTTAAGTTAAATATCCAATGTATTAACTTTAAACGCTCATAACAAATTAGTATGAAATATATTTTTTTTTTTTATGAAAGGTATAAAATCTTTTGGGAAATCTTGGGTTGAATTTTAAAATCTTAGATATAAACAGAAAATGTTTTTTGGATTTCTAAACTAAAAAAAATTTACAAATTGTCTTGATTTTGGCGTATTTTTTTGAAATTCTAACTTTGGACTATTATAAAAACTATTGTGGATTAATACTTATTTTTTGTTTAAATTTTTTAACAAAAAACAAGTAATGAGAAATCTGATATTTTTGACCCCCTCGAAGTACCAACTAGATTCACTTTCCTACCAAAAAAATATGTTAATGAAAAAAATGAAGGATTTTTACTGCTCCAAAAGGTGATGACAGAAAATAAAATCATTGTGTAAAATCAATATATTTTGTCACTCCACTCAGAATTAATGTTTATAACATTTGGCATTTCTTTCTTTTTATCAACTTGAGAACGTTATAGAATGATAAAACAAAAATCGAATTATAAAGGTTAAAATCTGTATTTTATACTTACAATAAATTCAGTTTTTCGTCTTTTTGTGTTTTTCTCATACGTAACCACTGAGATGATTTACGTATCTCTGGGTTTGTTTTTTACTTGGTGCCATTTTTATACGACACAATAATATAGTTGAATAATAAATAAAAATATTATTACAACAATTAAACTTTAGTATTTTAAATCTAAATAAACCTTTGATAAAATTATGTATATCTAATGCTGTAATTGTATTAGGTGTATATTCAATATGTTTGAATTACAGTATTACGGATTGTAATAATTTAATATTGGTAGATATGTGACTACTTATTTCTAGCCATGGGTGTTCGTACAACTCGGAACATCCTAAATGGAACTTTATGGATATAAAATGAAAACAATAAGCCGATAATAATTTTATTTTCTGCATAGGCATAGTCGACAATAGTTTTCCAAGCACAAAATATAAATAGCAACGTCGACGACGGCGTGCCGCGCTGTGCTTGTGGATTGATAGGGCTTGTCGCCATTACCGAAGGCTGCCGCTAGCTACAGGAGCAACACACGTAATAGTAAAAGTATTTGAATTAACCGTAAAACTTGGTTAGAAACTGTTTTACGCGAATATCAAATACACGAGCCACGATGAAAATAATTATATGAAATGTGCACACCGTAGTATTGAGGAGAATATTATCTGTGACTTATGTTATTTTATAAGCGTTCGAATATGCATATAATCGTTGACATTTAAATTTAAATGACCTTTTTTATAATAATTTTATAAAAACAATAAAAATACTGTGACACAGATAAACTTGCCTTCTATATTATGTAGACATTTTGAATCTCTATGAGTGATTATAGTCCTGTTAAAACGTGTTCGCGTAAAACTCGATTTTTAGTCTCAAACTGTTTTGCGGGGATCAGCTTTACTTAATTGAAAAATTAGAATATTTAAAGCATAATCATTGAATGTTTAGTGTTTGATGATTAGGGGTTTTTTCCTAGATTCTTATAATAGCTAGATAGCCTACCGCGTTCTCATAAACGATGCCTGTAGGCGGTAGCCATTTACAACTCTGGGAATGTTTTAGTAGTTATCATAATTTATAATATTGACCTCTGATTGGGACGGTTTAAAAATTATAGGAATTTGTAAACATTGCCCAAGTGACAAATGGCTACAGCAGGGGTGGTCAACTTTAATAGACTTGTGATCGATCTCTAAGTTTTATAGGTTGTCACGATCGACCAAAAAAAAAAAAAAATGTCAATAAACAAAAATGTATCTATACGCATGCTTTACACTTGTTTTATTTAAAATATATTAATAAGAAATAATAACGTTTAATTTTATAATTTTACACAACATGGATTTTAATATATTAGAGTACAAATTATTCCTTATTATTATTTGATAAGATATTTTTTTTCTGGTAAACGGGAGTCGGACATCTTTTAATAGTTATTACTTATTAGTGATGGTAAACTGATTATTAATTAATTATCATTAGCTATTGATAATTAAAAATAGCAGCTTGTAATTAAGCATATTATTTGAGGACTGACATACGCGATAGCCATAGCACGGAAGCCCAAATTTTTCTCACTCCTTACCGTCCGACATTTGCGGATATTCACAACGGACGTTCGCCGTTCGCCGGCGGAATTTTCGCCACACCGAAAAGTGCTGCGAGATTCTATTGTCTTGGCGGTGCCGCCAAATTGTGTCCTGCTCCATTTTATCGCTTCATGCAGTGTTGCCGGGTGGAGGTCTCCACCTATTACTATAATAGTCTTTGAACAGTCGTTTGTCACGGGAAACTGGTAACACTGATATTGGTTTCTCCGTTTATCTACGTCGTTTATCTGTGACGTCACACTTACTACTGCGATCGCGGCAAAGCCCTCCACAGATCATAATATTATACAATATTGATAAACGATCTAAGGTAATGTCAGTGATAGTAGATACAGTATAGGTCGAACGAATCATAGATCTATTAATAGGGAAAACGCATAACAATTGTACGCCGCCACCATTCGCCAAGCAAAACCGAAGCAAAAGCAAAAACAAAAGCTGTTCAGCTGACCGCCGACGGTTGGTCATCGGCGTCCGGAGAGCGGATTTTTTCTTTTTGGTTATTTCATTTATTGTTTAATTGTTTGATGATATTGATGTCGTTGTTGCTTCCCGCTATACGCTGCCATTTTTCATACCACGTTTTTGCTGTCGCCCGCGAAGCGCAAATTTTTTTCGAATTCATCAGTAGACACCATAAAACGGATTCGCCCGGCGCTTTCGACGTCTGTGTTGTGCGCCCCGAAGTGTTTTCAACGGCGTTTTATCTGGATTGTGGTGACGACACACGTCGGTAACGTGTGTTCGCCAAATACATTTTTTTTTTCGCACCCTGAACGTCGTTGATACTGATGCGTCAACGGTTGCAATAGTGTATTACGTCGATTGAAATCCGTCCGTAACACGCATCGGCTACAACATGTTTCGTCCCGGGTCTTGGACCTCGTCGGATTCGACGCGAGTGTTGCAAGTGTTGAAAACGCGTAAATTCAATTATAATTTCGGAACCGACCGAAAATATATCCGTGGCAGATTAATGGCCTGCTCTCGGTACGTCTGGTTAACAAACGGTGCCAACATCGTTCTCTACTTAAAGGAAACTGGTTGTGTTATGTCGATCAGGTCATTCGGGAACTTTCAGAATGATGAATTTGAGGTATGAGAATCTATAAAATATGTTAATTAAGTGTTATTGAGTCGATATTGTGATGTGGCGTATTGTAAACTGTCTACCGGCTACCGTAGCGGCATTGAACTAATGTTCAAGTAATTTATGTTGGTTTTTGATTTTTCTCTTAAAAACCGTTTGTGCCTACTGGCGACATTTAGCTTATAGTAATATGATTATTTTTTTATTCAACTCTAAAAGAAATTACTGTAATACATAGAACATGTCAAATACAATTTATGAGTTTTTTCTTCTTTATTTAAACATGCTTGTGGCAAGATAGATGTTCTTCAATTTTAAAATTAAAACTGGTTAAAACTATTTTATATACTTATAATAATCTATTAAGTATTGGTTACAGTCTTATAAATAGTTATTTATTAGTTATTAATAATAAGTTATTTTTAGTAATACAAGAACTACATAGTAATGACAACAATGATGTTCAATAATAATACCTAACAATAGTAATAATATTTAATAATACAAAATGATAATTAGTTCTGGATATTGCAATTTAAAACAATTAGGTATTAACATCATAAGTTGCGTCTTACAAATACACATTTTTTGATTTTAGATTTAAATATTTTCTTGTTATTAATTAGTTGAATTTCTAAAGAAGTAGTAGGATAAAAAAGCCATGGATAAAAAACACAAAATAAACTATATGGGATGTCTTGTCACATGCATTCTACTTTCGACATTTTTTTATACAATATTTTTATATTTGCTAAAATACTATCTTTTATACTATTCAGTTGCTGACAAAATCTGTTTGAGTATACTTTCAGAATATTACTGCCTATAAATTTTACAATCACTTTTTTGTTTAAACTTTATTTTAAAATATAAGATAGGAGTTGTCTTCAAATGATGCAAAAATGGCCCAATTTACATTAGGTAATTTAAATTCAAAAAAAAAAAAGAAAAATTATGAAAATGTCAAACAAAATTGTATAACATACATAGGTAATGATGGTTTAAATTAATGAACCATAGATAATTAATTATTATTGATATAATTTTTTTATATGATTTAATCACAATATTTATTTATTGAACTTTCGATGTCATATTGTATCATACAAAAGATAAGGGTATAATATATATTAATTTGTTTGTATTTATTAAGAGGATGTCTGCGCAATATTTGCTTTCTCTCTTAAACCCCTGTGCCACATAGATAATACCCATTTACGCAGAATCATTTATTTTGTGTTTTTAAATAATCTTGGAGTAAAATCTCTAGAGTCTAGAGAGCTTCATAATCTTATCTTAGACAAAAAAAGGGCCCATCTTACTTACAAAATATCTGAATATCCTAGAGATTATTATACATTTTCTCAGTTAAGAGCGAAATGCAAGAAACTTTCCAAGTTAAATTATCAGGCATTCATAAGCCACTCTGAACACTACCTAACTAAATCGCCTAAAAACTTGTGGAAGTACATTTGGGACCTTAAACGTCACTCTCTAATTCCACCATCTGTGAACTATCTTGACTCCTCTTCTAATAATAACTTTGAATCTTCTTCACTGTTCTCTAATTACTTTTCCTCCGTTTATAACTTCCACTACATTTTCACCATTAAAAAGCATGTATACTCATCCTTATGATCTCCCCTCCAACACATTCTTCACGCCTGACGACGTTCTTTCTGCTCATAACAACTTATTCTTCTGTCCCAATGGTATTTCTGCATGTTTCCTTTTCAATTGTCGCTTCTCTATATATCTCCTGGTTTACCTTATTTTCAGGCGTTCCCTTGATGAAGATTATTTCCTAATTATATAGAAAACCTGTGCTGTAACTCCTATTTTGAAATCGGGTGATCCCACTGTGGTTCATAATTATAGGCCAATTTCTATACTTCCTCATTTAGCTAAAATCTTTGAGCTTATCGTTTATAGTTCATTAAAATGTAGCCTGAATCATATTTTAATTCCTCAGCAACATGGCTTTAGACCTGGTAAATCTACAATCACTAGTGATATGACATTTTTCTCTAACATTTTTGACAGCTTTCAATCGGGCCACCAAGTAGATGTTATAATTACTGATTTTTCCAAGGGTTTCGATACTATTGATTACCTTTCCCTTGGTAAAGAACTTGAATCCCTTAGAATCGGTGATCCACTTCTTTCCTGGTTTAAATCCTATGTAGTATCTGGCCGACAGCAATTTGTTAAAATGAATGGTACTGTCTCTAACTTAACTCAAATAACTTCAGGAATACCCCAAGGCTGTTATATCAGTCCTCTTTTATTCAACTTATTTGTCAACTCTCTTGGAATTCATATGACTGGCGCTGAAATTTTATTATATGCTGATGATATTAAAATATTCCTCAAAATTAAATCTCTTAGTGATTGTCAGATTTTACAACATCAATTAAATATTTTTTGTAAATGGGCCAACAACCTAGGTTTATTTCTTAACCTCGATAAATGTCATGTAATTTCCTTTCACAGAGGTAGGTCTCTGTTTTCATTCTCTTATACTCTTGATGGAATTGCTCTACAACGTGTCTTCACTATTAAGGACTTAGGTATCTTCTATTCTTTCAATCTCTCTTTTGGTCATCATATTGACATCATAGTCAGTAAATCACTAAAAGTTTTAGGTTTCATCAAGCGCAACACGCAGCTCTTCAACTCAACCAGGTGTTTCATTACACTATTACTCCTTGGTGCGTTCTATTTTAGAATATTGAGTTGTTATTTGGCACCCCTATCTTTCTAAGGATATATTACGTATTGAACGTGTTCAAAATAAATTTTTAGCATTTGCAGCTTCTGAAGAGTTAAACTAAATATCCCCATTTCCACTCACGACTATGCTCCTATCCGTGATCTTTTAAATATTGAAACTCTTATTGCGCGTCGTTTAAAGGCCAATCATAAATTTTTATCGTCTCCTTTCAAATTCTATAGATGCACATGAGCTTCTTTCTAGTATAAATTTTAGAGTACCTTTATATGCTGCGCGTAATCCTTCTTTTTCTATTTCAACTCGTTCCACTTCTTACGGACAAAATCATCCATTGTACCGTATGCTCCATTCCTCTAATTCTATTTTATTATAATAATGATAACCTATAATCCTATTTATATGACTTATGTATAAATGTATAATTTAATAATTTTGTTTACTAAGTACAGTAGTAATCGTTTATAATGACACCGGTTGTAATGACATACTGGGTGTAATGACCTTAGATTGCAAGTCCCGGCAAAACTCCTATATTGTATGTACTAATTTATATCGATTATAATGACGTCTGTATAGTGATTATACGGATGTTATAACGGTTATTTTTGGTTATATTGGAAAAATATTTTATCTATAATGACTACTTAATCGATAGTACTATTACAATACCGATAATACCGATAATTTTATTGTTGTTTAGTCGTCAGTTTTATTTTATTTAATTTAATTTTATTTTATCGTCAGTGTACGGGTCATCGTCCTGCAGTTAAATGTGTTTTGTGTTTGTGTGTTAAATTGTATTGTGAAATTGTAAAATCATATTTAGCACCAAACTTTTTCAAAAATAAGTTTTCATACATTTTATTATGCCTTGATCCATTGGTTGAAGAACAGACGTACAATTACTGGGTAAAAATACAAGTTTAATAATGCGTAATGCTACAGTGCAATGTGCTGGACAGTTGTCAACTAAGAGTAAAATATTTTCTTTTTTTCTTCCTAACTCTAAATCCCAATTTAATAAAATTTTAGACCATAATTCTGCAGTCATCCAAGCTTTGGAGTTAGATTCATATGTTACCGGTAGATAGTCACTTTTGATGTTTTTGAAACATCCTGGATTACGGGATTTTCCAATTATGTAAATATATAAATTATTGTACGTATTTATTGTATATAAATTTATGTATGTATGTACATAATTAAATGTTTTTATCTTTACTTTTTTCTATATTATACATTGCATAAATAAATAATAATAATAATATGTATTGAAGTTACAATTATTTTTTTGTCATTTTGGTTATAATGACAACCAGTTATTATGACCTATTTTCTTTGGTTCCTTGAACGTCATTATAAACGGTTTCTACTGTACTTTTGAATCTGTCTATGCCAGCGGTTCCCAAACTTTTTTCATTCAAGGCTTCCTATTAATTAAACATTTTTTTCACGCCTCCCTCAAAGAATATTCAATAAAATAGGTTAAAAATTGTTTAATATATAATATTTATTAGTTTTAAATTTAAATTTTGATGACAAAAAAAAAACAGTAAACTTAATATTTTATTCTATACAAAATAATTAATGCAAACAATGTGCTTGTTTTTCGTTTATTAATTTTTCAAAATTAGTAATTAATGTAGTTACTGCAACACGCATTTCTTTTTCCACATTGAGTTTGGGCCGATATTTTGATTTTAATACGGCTACAGCTGAAAATCCTACTTCACATAAATACGAAGTGGCAAATGGTATTAATATATGTAAAGCTTTGTTGCTAACTTCAGGATATTCATCTTTAATACTGTTCCAAAATCCTAAAAGTGAATATGAAGAAAATTGCATTCGTAGTGAAGAATCGGATGAAATGTCGATTAATTGTTCCTCTTCTGTAGTTGTGAAATTTGATGGTGGCTTTTCAGTGAATGGGTCTTTAATCCAATAGTACTGTTTCATTTCTTCTGGGAAATATTTCATGAAATGAGTTTCAAGATTCGTCAGATGCTCTAAAAATATTGTCTTTAAACTCAATGGTAATTCAAAATCATTCTATCCAAGAAAATATTTTAAAAGTGGAAAACAAGTGGTTTTGCCATTTTCTTCTATTAATTTTGTTTTCCCTAAGTTGATTTTTTTAATAAAAGCAACTATCTTATCGTATAATTGCAGAATATGAGTTTCTTTACCTTGTAAAGATATATTAAGTGAGTTAAGTTTTTCAAAAATATCACATAAATAGGCTAATTTTATTACAAAATCATTATCAACAAACATTTCGCTATTATTATAACCTTCTCCATTTAAGTAAGAATAAAGTTCTTGTCTAAGTTCGAATACTTTTGAAAGTACATTACCTTTTGATAGCCATCTAGAATACAGAAAAACAGTAATGTTGTATATTCTGCTCCCATTTCTTCATATAGTTTTTGAAAAAATCTTACTTTAACAGGTCTTGTTTTTACATAGTTGACTACTTTTATGACCATTTCAAGTACACAATTTAAAGAGCAACTTATATTTTGTGACGCTAAAGCCTCTCGATGAATAAAACAATGAGTTCATATCATTTCTGGAGCTTTTTGTCGAATTAAAGCCTGAAGTCCACCGTACTGACCAGACATAGCTTGAGCTCTATCTGTACACATGCCCAAATAGTTTTCCCATTTAATATTATTATGATCCATAATATTATTAGTGATATCAAATAGGTCTTTAGCTTTCGTACCACTTAATATAGATTTACAAAATAATAATTCTTCTATAATATTTACTCCATCCATAAACCCAACATAACATATTAAATATGCGTCTTTATTATTATTGGTTGCTTCATCAAGCTGAATCACAAAATTTTTATTTCTTAAATTATCAATAAGCTGATTATTTATATTATCTGAGATACCTTGAATTCGCCGACTAATAGTATTATTAGACAAAGGTATATTTTTAAGTTGGTTTGCTACAGATTCTCCTATCAGAGTAGAAACCACATTTATTGCTGATGGTAAAATAAGTTCTTCGGCAATCGTATGAGGTTTTTTGCATTGTGCAATACGAAATGTTACTTTATATGAAGCCAAAAGAGCTTTAGATGGAACGCTTGTCTGTTTAACGAAACTAGAAAATTGTTTTTCTAATTTTGCAAGTTATCTTACAAAATAATCACGTGATTTATTATTTAATGTACTATGATTAGTCTCCAAATGATGTTTTAATTTGTTGGGTACTATACTATCAGCAGCTAATACTTTCAAACAAATAATACACTTAGGACGTTTTTCGTTATCTATTGTAATGTAAGTAAAACCAAAATCTAAGTAATTATTATCATATTTTCTAAACTTATGTAAAAATTTAACTATAAAATAACTAATTTATAATAAAATGTTTTTGTTTTTAAAAGTTGTTAATACAATTATAATTTTGCGACAGGATTGAATAGTTAATTCATTTTGTGAAGTATACAAGAATATGAATAAATAAATATATATCTTATTTTAGTGTTTTAATTTCAGATTTTATGTTAACTTACAAATCATGAACAACTGATGTTTCAATGCCGTATGTCATTTGCGCACGATTTCAGGAAAGATTGAAGAAAAATATTATTGATCGTAAGTTACTAAAAAGTTATTATAATTAACTTTAAGTACAATTTCTAAATTTTAGGATGCAGACATACTAATCAATTAAAGGTGTTCCTTAATGATTCTTTGGATTTGGAAGAAAAAATATTATTTTTTTCGTGTTTAAAAAAGTTTGAAGAAACTAAATCAATTCAATTTAAATTTTTAGTACAAGAAAAAAGGTAAATTGAGTATTAAAAATATAAACAATAAGCTTTATAACTTTCATTGAAATAGGAACCTATGACCTTTCTCTTAGAAATCCCTTTAGCACGTGGCATTTATTTTTCACTATCCTAAAAGTACAAAATATTTATTGATATTGATATTGATTATCACACCTTATAGTAGCTAATAATGATGCGTTTTGAAAATAATAATTTGGAAAACCAATGCTTAAGCTTTTAAATATGGCAACATAAATATTTATGTGCATTTACTTTTTTAAAAATTAAGTTTATTTTATGGTTCTCTTTATATTAATCAATTATAAATGCTTATTTAATTTTATTTTATGTTAATATATTTTAGGTTCTTGGAAGCATTTGAACTAAGTAAATCATTGAAGGTCAATGCAAATTCAAAATATAATTATACTGCTTCAATTGTTAATTCATTAGTTGGTAATATTAAATATAACATACATCCAAATAATGAAAGTGATCTTACTAAAAAAGTATTTTATAATGAAGGTAAATGTGGTTTTTTTAAATATTGTTTATTAATGTTAATATATGTCAAAGGTGGCCAACATGAATATATTTGCTATTCACATGGATAAATACAAAAGCCAAAATGTTTACAAATACATTTTATAATTTTAAAAAATATATATATTTCAGAGTAATAATAACTAAATTTTGGTTTTTGTTAAGACGTAAGCTCTATGTGACTACGATGAAAGCCACAATTTGGCCACCCCTATTTTATGCTATTCATTAAATATGTTACTATTAATATTAATTCATTATTATTTTTATTATTACAGAAATTAAGATGAAATCTATGAAATGTTTTATGAATAATCATATTTATATGAAAAAATCAAATACTTTTAGAAGTTATGATAATTCATGTCAAATGTATGTTAAATATGCAAATATTATAATTATTTAAAATCTGAATTTAGTTAAAATTATTTTACTATATTAAAAAATCAATAACTTATAAATTATATATAATTATATAGGAATTTTAGGATATATGCATTTGCATATTTTTTTAAAAACATTTGAAACCATAAAACAGTTTTAAATTTATTCCACAATGTTAAAATTTTATATGCGTGCATTTATATTTATTTTATTTTAATTATATATTTTGAACAAATTTGAGTATATGCATATTCATATTCTATAGCATGAAAGGTGTACAGTTTAATCATTACTTATAAATGTTTTTATCATACCAAATTTTATTTTTTAAATATTAAACTTAAAATTTCAATATAATTTGATGCCAACCATTGTGCTATGTTAATATTTTATGTATCTTAACAATATTTGAATGGTATAGCTTAACTAAGCACCCATTAAAAAGGTTCTATATTCCCCCCACCCCCACCCGCCAACTACTTTAGTAGCCAGCAAATAGATTTACTATCTTTATTACTAAATTAATATAATAATCCCTAAGAAATAAAAAGTAATATTCAATGCCATAAAATGAAATACTAATTTTTAAACCAACAAAATTCTGAACATAACTTAATTATTATATTTATTGTGTCATTATTAAATCTGCGTATTATTTATTATTGCAGTAATCTTATTTTACCAGATGATGACAATGTAAATATATTACAAGGTCTCGAAGAAAATGTTTCATCAGTAAATGGAGTATTGTGTCCCTCAAAAATTGAAAAGAAACTGCTAAAACTTCTTGATACCCCATTCATTCAAAACATCAGTAATCGACCATCTGTTACAAATCATTTATCAGTTCTAAAGGTACATTTATTACAATTATTTTATAATTTAAAAATGCCAAATAAGAAACATTTTGTCTAGAAAAAGAAATTAGGTTAAATTTAATAAAATAAAATAATTACTAAAAAAAAAAAATTAAAATTTTATTATTTTGTAAAATGCTTTAGGTGAGTATATCATATACATAATCTCATCATCATCATCAACAGCTTAACGGTCCATTAAGGACCTGCGCTGCCACTAATAAGCCTTTCCATTTTTTTTTTGTCCAAGGACCAGTCTAACGTTGCATGTTCATCTATTAGTCTCATATCCTTTTCTATGGTGTCTTTCTATCTTGTTCTTGGTCTTCCAAGTGGGCGTTTCTTATTTATTTTTCTTATCAGAACATTTTTTAATATGTCTCCATCAGCTCTCCATACATGTCCCAGCCACTCTAGACATTTACACCTTATAAATGTGAGTATATTTGGTTTTTCATACAGGTCATACAGCTCTTCATTGTGCCTCTTTTCATAAATTCCCAAGTTGTCGTTGTACACTGGACCATATATATTTCTTAATATTTTTCTTTCCCATATAGCAAGTTTTCTATTATCATCTTTTGTTGTAGACCAAGTTTCATAACCGTAGGTTACTATTGACCTAAGATAACTTATGTACAGTGTAGTTTTAGACTTTCTAGATAGCAGTTTTGACCTCAGAAGTTTATTTATGCTAAAGTAACATTTATTTCCATTCGAAATTCTTTCTTTTATTTCCCTATGCATGTTGTTACTGCTGTTTATAGTAACACCTAAGTATTTGAAATTATCCACCCTTTCAAAGCTCATATTTCCTACTTTCAGGTTTGCCTGGTCTAAGTTTCTTCTAGATAATATCATCAGTTTAGTCTTTTCTTCATTGATACATAATCATAATATACATACATATACATAATCTGATAATATAAATTAAATTTATTGTATTAGGTAATATATATAATATAATTATTATGGAATTATTAATGTGTTAAAATTATTTTTTCAGACAAAATTTACAACAGACAATAAGCAATTATCGAGGATAAAATTGGAGGAGACGCCACAAGTTTTAACATATAATCAATCTACCATATAACGATGACACCAAGGTTAAAAAGTGAGTGTTGGATTTTTTGCATCATTTAATTTTAATTTTTGTATTTTAGTAATAATTTGAAAAAAAATATTTATACTCAAAATAAATGTTACAACAATTTAAATATAACAACATTTATATTATTTTGATAGATCCGGTCATAAAAATGGCACAAGTGAAAGACATCATGAAAATGAAAACATTGGAGGAATTAGTGATACCAAAAAGTTGCTAAATAACACAATCACCAAACACTTTCCTCAAGGTCCTCAAAGATAATTCTGAAATTGAATTATCAGAATCTGTTCCTCTAACTAAATCTATAGATACAGATGAGTATGAAAAAATGGATACTTCTGACAATTACCAATTTGAAAAATATGACATTTGTAAAAATAAATTAAATATTGAAGATATGTATTTAGGAGAAAAACAAATTCCAGTATCAAATTTTTTACTAACGAATACAAGTTCAACTTTGAAAGTAGATAACAAACTTTTGACATATGCTCCAGTAGATATAGGGGTAACATTCGATCAACATTTTAAGGCTTTGAATCCTTTAGTTAATAATAATTGTTCTTCAATTCCAAATGAACTACAATTTAAATATGGTACTACAGACCGTTTAATATTGGACACAAATTCCTATGTTCATGATCAAGTGAAAAAACTGAATAATGATGATAACAATTTGATTCTTTTGGATTCAGATAAAAATAAAAGCAATAATGATTTAGAAAACTTAAGATATTTTAAATTAAAGTCATATCAAAAGGACTAGACGGTAAAGCTCATATAAATGAAGAGCTTGGATCAGATAATATCAAAACGAAATATGTTGTTAAAGTATATGATAAAAATTTAGAAGAACCTCATGACTTCCTTATTTTAGAAGATACACTTATCATACCATATAATGATGAAAGTGGATTAAACAATTCAGATCAACCAAGTGTTTCACCAGATAGTGAAAATTATGACAATTTAGAAAAACCAGAATTTATACATTTTGATGATGCAATATATATAAACAATTTGGATCAACCAAATGTCATTTCTGATTATGAAAATTTAGTAGAATCACACGGCTTATTTATAAATGATAATTATAACAATTTAGAATATACAGATGTCATACTTGATAATGACAAAAGTGTATCAAACAATTCAGATCAACCAAGTGTTTCACCAAATAGTGAAAAAGATGACAATTTAGAAAAACCACAAGTCATACTTTTTGATGCTGTATTAAATCTAGACAATTCAGATCCACTAAGTGTCGTTTCTGATTGTGAAAATTTTGTAGAAGAACACAATGTCAAATTTGAAAATGAAAATTATGAAAATTTAAAAGATACAGATGTCATACTCGATGTTAACGCAAGTGTACAAAATGATTCAGACCAACCTAATGTTTTACTAGTTGGTGAAATAAAAGAAAAATTAGAAGATACAGATTTCATACTTGAAGGAAAAAATAAAGAAAAACTTTATGCAAATGGACAAAATATAAAAAATGATAAAAGTGATAAAAATTATAATATGGTTAACTGTAATAATGTAATAATATATCCTACAAATTCACAATCTAATATTACACCAGAAAATCTTATTCGGTGTAGTATTAATAGTATTAATGAAAAGAATTGTTCATATTATAACTACTTAATAAGTGATGAAGAAAATACAGTTAGTGACAATAAATCAAGTGCGTCAATTAATATTCAAGACATTGAAAATCATAAAGATGATTTAAATAATGACCAAAGTAATTATTATCCTTATAATGATGAGTATCAACTTACAAATAATGATATTTTTAATGAAAATTTAAATGTTTCATTGAATCCCATACCTGAATATGATTTTGATCATCTTGCTATGTCTGAAAATAAATTAAATCAACTAGATATATATGCAAATTTGAATCAACCAACATCAATTTTGTTAAATGCATCATTTTTGAAAAATATAAAATTCAGAACAGCAACTTAACACTATTAAAACCTGAGATTCAGTTGTAGACAACCATGTAGAAAAAGTTACTGATGCAATATCAGAAGAAGTTGAATTATCCTCTTCCAATACAAATATTATTGAATTTGATAAAAATAATGCGAATATTAATACTTATTTATATGACCAAGAAATAAAATTCTATCAACAAGTTGAATCTGAAGATATTCCACCTCAACAAATTGATACTAATATTTTAAATTCTATAGAAAAAGAATATGTAGGGGGACTACAAAAAAGCTATTCTTCTGCATCATTAGAAACTAGTAAACCTCAAATTATTGAAGAATTTTTACTAAATAATATGTTTTCTAAATACATTCAAGAAGAAACAACTAAATTATTTAGTTTTGTTAAAAGTAATTCAAATACTGAAAACTACAAAAAAAATGGCAGATAATTTATATAATTCAAATACAAATGATACAAATGAGCATCTGTATATTGAACAAATCAGTGGCGCAACTAGATAATAAGGGCCCCATGTGAAAATGTCCTGATTGGGGCCCTCACTTGCTAAAAAAAAAATAGTCATAAACGATATTAGGTAGGTACCTTATTTATTATCACTCTAAAAATATTGTTTTCTCACATGTCAATATGTCATATAATTATTTTTAAACTGTTTAATTATTTAAAATTTACGTATTTTTTTTATAAAATCAAGTATAAAAATTAATTTTTCTTGTTTTTACGGCAGCAAAGTCGTTAATTATTTTGATTATATCCAAGTCAGCTGTTTTTTCTTTTTCTATGTTTAATATACTGATGTTGGAAAGACGATCTTGGCCAATTGAGTTTCGCAGGTAATTCTTTATCAATTTTAATTTTGAGAAAGATCTCTCTGCTGAAGCAACTGTTACGGGTAACGTTAAATAAATAAGACATGCACTTAATACATCACTGTATGTAGTGCTAAAACCATTTTCTAAAATAAATATGGCCAGATCTTTTATATATTTTATTCCTGAAATATTTGCAAACAATTCTTTTATGGATAATAATTGACGTGTAAAATCTGGACTTATGTCATCATGATATAACTGTACAAAATCATAAGAAGCTTTGACTATTTCTTCTTCTTTACTTGAAACTAATATTGATGGATGTAGAAAATGGAAATGGTTATTAACTTTTTTTAAGCCTTCAAATCTAGAATTTATTTGAAATAATACTGTATCTATAATTGGTAAAAATAATTTAATTTTTAAATTTTTTTCCGTAATATTTAGTCGGCGATCTCCATCAATCTCATCAAAATGTTTGATTACAAATCTTGTTCGTTCTGTTCGATAATTCGTTAGAATGTCCCAACCTTTACATAAGTTTTTGGTTGTTAATAATACATTTTCATAGTCACATCTTAATCTTGTAATAAAATTAGTAGCCTCTTCTAAATTTTTGCAAGCATTAAATAAATTTGTATTTTTTTTTTTTTGCATAGATTTTGATATGCCATGTAATGGTTTTAAAATATTTTCCCATAGGCACAACAAAAAAACAAACTCCATTGACTCCATTTTTTTTTTTTTTAAAGACATACTAGCAGACCTTTCCTCTTTTTTTTGACTGGTTAAAGATATATTTGATAAGGATTTCAAAACATCTTTAAATCTTACTTTTAAAGCATATATTGACTCATGTCGAGATTCCCAACGGGTTGGACAAACTTTTTTCAATACCTTTTGTTTAATTTTACTAGATACATCTTCTCCGAAAGCAAGAGTTGACCATCTGAGAGCACTGGAACTAAAAAATACAAATATTGCCTGAACTGTATTAAAGAAATATACAGCTTTTTCAGTAGTCTTAACCGCATCTGATATAACTAAATTCAAGTTATGTGAGCAGCAGTGAACATAAAATGCATTTGGAACTATATCTCTAATTCTTTTCTGTACTCCAGAATAAATGCCACTCATCACAGCTGCTCCATTGTATCCTTGTCCTTTACACTTTTCGGCTCCATGTTGATCAATTGCAAAAAAACCCATAAATGACTCTTCAATTTTTAATGTTCTCAATTCATAGTTAAGCACTACATATCTAATCACAACACTAACTTGGTCAATTTTATTAATGTCTTGTGTAGAATCCATGATAATTGAAAAACACTGGGCATTTTGTATTTCCTTACAGAGTAATCTTTGTGCACTTGTAGCTAATATTTCAATTATTTCATTTTGCACTTGCCAACTGAGGTACTTAATTTTTTTTTTTCATCATTTAACAAATTATTCATTATTGGATCAAACTCTGATAAAAGCTTTATGGTCCTCATAAAATTTCCTATAGTAATAAAATAAAATAATTATGTACTTTTATAAAAGAATACATTAATAATTACAATATTTTTACATTAATAAATTCATAATATGAATATATTTTATTCACTAACAAATATATTAAATTAAAAATTACTGAATAACCTAACCATCATTATTTTTATGCTCAAGTCCTCTGAGTGCTGTGTTCCCAGCTGTTAATGATAAAATTACTTTAATTATTCGTGTTAGTACTTCCCTCCAATAGGTAGCTTCATCTGAATATTGTTTTTCTGTAACTTTGTCAATTGTAAAATTTTTTTCCCAGTTATAACGAATCTTCCCAGCATCAATATGTTGAATGGACTTCTCATGCTTATCAATTTTAAATGTCAAATGTCTCCAGTCATCAACTCCATTAATCCATGCAGTATTATAATAAGAATATTGTCGATTGGCAAATAACCAATATGTTTCACAGTAGGCTACATTCAATCCAACTGAGTAGCACAACCAAAATCTTTGAACTTTAATACCAGATTTTAATGTCATTGAGTAAAAGTAGGAAGAGAATTTATAGGTATTACCATCTTCGTGTGCACTACTAGGAAAAGCTATATTTGGTCGACAGGGCCCATAAGCCAAAATAAATCTTTTAATATTACTATCATTGATATTTTCATTAAAATGAACTCTATCAGTTGGATATTCATTCTTTAAATTCAATTCTATTATATAAAAAATCAAAATGTTATATTGTTATATTAAATAATTTAATTTATATTTACCATTGACACTTGCATTAGCTATTTGTTCAACATCAGTAACATTAACTACTTCAGTATCAGCAACTTGAGCAACAGATTCAATTGATTCACATTCACAATTGGTATTATTATCTATGTTGCCAACAATATTACAACCATACATGACTTCTATGCAAAAAATATAATTTTAAATTATGCTTACTTTTTATATTTTATTACTTTATTTTAAAATTAAACTAAAAAAACGAAAAATTGTATTTACAGAAAACAACTCCAACAAGTAATGTTGTATGAGTATGATGGTTACCTACATAGCGCTTTTACAATAATTGCAACAAATTAATTATTATTATTTAAAACATACCTTTGACAGATTTTGTGTTTAGATTTTCATGAGATGTTTCTGAATCTGGTAATTGTGGTTTTATAAAATGATCTAATAACCCTTTTAATTTTTTAAGTTGTTCATCTTTTTTGAATTTTAATTTTCGTTTTTGAGCCCCACTTAAATATTGCCTTGAAGCCATTTAGTTTGTACTCACAAAAAACAAATTAAGTAATGAAACAAATAAATGACAACTTCAAATGTTTTCAATAAACTAAAACTAAAGACATAATAAGTAATAAACTAATTCTTAATATTATCTATCTTAATATTTAATATTATTGTCGGTTATCAATACAAGCATTCTATAAATAGATAGGTTTTTATGTTTTATTATCGACAGCCGTACATAAATTGTCATGGCTGATAAGAAATTTCAATACTCTATTCACTATTGACTCTATACCCGCATTCTGATACCCACTATCGATTATAGATTACCATTACAGATTATAGTAGAAATATCATACGAGAGATCTCGGAAATTGGGCCCCCCAAAACCCGGGGGCCCCTGTGAATTGCACACCCAACATTCCCTATAATTGCGCACTACAAATCGCAAGCCAAACGTCTCTAAATATCGACTGGTTTCACATTTTCTTCAACAAGAAACTCAATAACGGCACGCTGTTTGAACCGCACATCTCAAGGGGCCGTCATCGTAGTTTGCGTAAATAACAAAATAATGACATCACACTACCGCGGCTTCGCACACACTAAACCAACGACATAAACTATTAAACGCACAACAAATGAAAATTTTATCGTAAATCTAAAAATATCTGAAATATGAGGCATTGCTTATCGGCCCGCCTACGTATAATTTAGTCACGTTGTTTTAATATTTGATTCGCATTTCATAGTTATAGCACTAAAAGACTATCATCATAATCCATAATATATTGTGTTTTATTATTGGGGCCAGAAGCGGATAGGCCCACCGTGATACCGGGAAAATCCTGGTAGGCCCTCTCTATAATAAGCTTTTTTTTTTTTCATACACTATTATAATTACAGAATTCGATATAATCGCTACTCAATAGTCAATACTTGAGAATATACACTGCCACACAGGACAGAACTAATATGTAACATTTTATACAATTAATACCTAATAAAATAAATAATAATTTTATAGATAATGAAAATTAAGCTAAATACTAAAATTAGCAATAATAGAACGTATAGTCCCACATGCTTACATACAATCTATTTAGCCACAGAATCGTTAGAAACTAAATTTTTAAATAAATCGTTTCGAAAATACAAAGACTCGAAGTGAACAACAGTTTAATAATAATTTTATTATAGTTTATAATAGATAAATTCCTTCGTTTCATGGACATCATTCATTCTAAATAATTTATATTCAATTATTAGCATTTTGACTATTTTGAGATCAAGAATTCATTGTTTTCAAAATAAACGAGATATTATTAGAAAGAAACATTCAAATATAATATTATAATCATTCGATTATAATATAATCGAGATTATTTTCATAATCGAAATATCTTGATTATGCCCATCACTAATTTGAATACTCTCCTTGGTCTCCGCCTTCTGTTTTCAAGTGAGTAAAAATAATTTTACATTTAATAATTTATATTATTCGATCGAACAATTAGATAATATGGATAACCAACAACAAAATATAAAAAAAATTAAAAAGTGGTCATGATAAAGTCTAAAAAAACAAAAACAATTATTAATTGAACAAGGAAAAACTTGTATGAAAATAAATAATTTTTTAAATTTTCTACAACTTCTGAAACATCTGATAATATTGAACAAAATGTTAATAATATCAAAAAACTGCCTTTGCCTATTGAACATTAAACAATTGGATTAGAAATTGAAATTTTAAATAAAAATAATGTTAGTCAGAATGAGCAGAGTGTGTTGAAAACAAATAAGGGCATTATTATTGAAAAACCGATAAATAATATCAATGAAATTAATGAGATAGATTATTTTAGAAAACTGAACTATAATTTTATTAATCAATTTATGTTGTGTCGTCCAATTCAACCAGATAGAGACATTCCTTTTACATCAAATAGAGCATTCTATCGTTATGATGGTAGTAAACGAATTTGGTTAACTTAAAGTTCCAAACATTCAGCTTTATTTTGTAGTATATGTCTAGCATTTGGAACTGTGTGTGTGTGACAAAAATACATTTACAATAGACGTAAATAATTGGCGACATATTTACCAACGCATTGAAGAGTATGAAAAAAGTAAAATACATGGTAATAGTGTAGATGCTTACTTCTTGAAAAATAATAGTAGTTCGGTTGATCAATTACTTATATATGACCAATGTAATTTGAGAAAAAAACAAGTAGATGAAAAAAGATAGGTACTAAAAAGAATCATTGATATAATTAAAATGATAGGAAAACGTGGACTTAGTTATAGTGGAACAAGTTCCAATGAAACTGCGTATACCCTAAATGACCATACAATAGACCATGGTACATTTCTTGAAGTGGTTATTTTATTAGGCAAATATGATCCTATTTTCAAATTACACGTCAAATTACTCTTCAATTGAAAAAAGTAAATTATGTCATAATTCCGGTTCTAAACAAGGAGATGGTACCTTAACATTTCTATCTAAGGCTACTGTAGGATATATATTGGATACTTCTTCTTCTATGATAACTAATTTAGGGCCCAGATTTATATGCATTTGAATGTTTTTTCAAAACAATCTAAGAAATACCTAGATATGCTTCCAAATTTGAATTATAATCGGTGCTAGTTCGGTATGCGCTCTACAGGTTTTGTCGTTCTACACTGGTCATGCGTTATCTGCCTCGTTTTTATACATATGTTGGGTTTTTCTTTCGACTTTATTATTTTATCTTTGATTATGATTGATTATATTGATTGATGGATGGACGCAAAAATTAAATTATTAAAGAAAATGAGATGTGTTTCTTTAAATCATTTGCAGTCCCATCTTGACCACTATTGCTGGTGACTTTACCGTCAAGACAGGCCGGACCTTTCTCTTGCCATGCTAGAAGACACCCAGAACGTGAATGAAAGCCAATAATAAAATAAAAACGACGTAAGTATGTAGAGGCGTAGAGCGCATATCAAAACAGAAACTTGTCTGTAGAGCGCATACCGAACTAGCACCTTATAATCAATAGAACCGAAATACAAAGTTTTATTTTGCATATTTTTAAATATTATGCCATTTTTTGAAATGTACCATTGATTAAATAATTATATATTTAATCAATGTATGTATTGGATATTTCTATATTTTACAATTTTTTATTGCATATACGGTTCTTAAATGCATAATATGTAATATTTTGCTTATATTAATTAAAATAAGGTATTTATAGTCCATGTAATTTGACAAATTTATCATTTTCATTTAATTTATTTATATTTAAAATGCCAAAAATCAATGTAACGTATAGTAGGCTAAACAAATTTGTTGACAAATATAAAGGTATTTTTTCTACAGATTGCTTAGTTTTATTCTGTTGAAAATGTAATGTCATAGTGAATGGCAAAAAACGTTTCAGTCATCTAATATTTATCAACTGGAAAACACAGAATTGCAATTGCATGTACAAATTTATTAGAAAAAATTAAATATTAATTTCAAATGCAAATGCAAAAGCTTTTGGTATGCATTTATTTTCATTTAGCCACATAATTTATTTAATAAAAATAATTTAATATTGATTTTTTAAATTGAAATTACAATATGTTGAAATAACTACAAATAATTAATCATATGAATATAATTATAATTTTATGTTAACATAAAAATAATGAAAATAAAAGTTTTTTTTTGCATATTTTTGAGATTATAAGAGCATATAAATTCGGGCTCTAATTATGATGTATTTATGATAAAATATATAAAATAAGTGCACATTTATGAGCTAATTCTCTCCAATCTAATAATATATTTTATAATTGTTTTGTACTAATTATTAATTGAAATAATTAAATAAAAATCGTTATTATTTATATAAATTATTATTACAGTATTATTTATGTCACTTATTATTTTCACACAATATAAAATAATGATAAATTAAAAAACAAATAATTAAATATTGTAAAATGTAAGTCTAAGTAATTTTTTAACTAATTTAATTTGGTCGATTTACATAATTACAAAAATGTATGACACAAGTATTAGGTAGATACTATATTAATGCATAGTAAAAAAACGACTAGTATACGCCTACGGAGTACAGATATTGACTAAAACAAAAATATTATTATTTATACAGAATATCAAGGTTAATAGTAAGAATCAGATTATTGCCAACAATTAAGCATTATTTTTTGACAAATTTCACTTCCTGCATTAAAATACATTTACAATAGTATTGATAAGTATTAAAAATATTTAAAAAAATATAATATATTATGTGTTAAGTAAAAAATTAAACATAAACTTTAAATTATATTGTTTATGTTAAAAATTTCTACTGGGAAAATAAAATCAAGTGCTTAGGAAAAATAGATCAGCTAAGGAATAAATTACTATTCTACTAAAACAGTCTTAAATTTACTAAATCAGTGTTATAACAATATTATTGTCATTGAGGAAGTAAATTAATTTTTGATTCTTTAATAAATCATTAAAATAAGTAAATTGTTACACAATAAAATAATGGAATAATATAACATAGCTAAATTGTTTTCCACGTATTATTGTATAAACATCTTAATAAATCACAAATGGGCGTGTGAAGGCAGTCCATTTATACGGCAAACAACTTCTTGTCGAACATTTTCTAAAGTCTGATAAATTGTACGGAAAGTTGGACGTGAATCAGGTTTTCGACTCCAGCATTGTTTCATAAGTTCATAAGCCAATTTTGGAGTATTTTCGGGACAATTCATAACGTTGCCATCTTTAATGAATTTAACGACTTCTTCATGTGTCATACCATAATATGGTTGAAGAGCAAAAGAAAATATTTCCCAAAGACACACACCAAATGCCCAGACATCTGATTCAACTGTATATTTGTTATATAGAATGCTCTCTAAAGGCATCCATCGAACAGGTATGGCATCATGTTCATCACCTTTGTAATAGTCTTGTAAATACATCTTTTGTGATAACCCAAAATCGGCTATTTTTACTGTCATTGTGTCATCGATCAAACAATTTCTGGTCGCTAAATCTCTGTGCACAAATTTTCTGTCAGATAAGTAAACCATACCAGAAGCAATCTGTTGAGCTATTTTCAACATATCCAAGTTTGTAAGATTTAAATCACGAAAAACATCACCTCTAGCTTCAGCTGAATGTACAATGTAATTGCTAGGTGCACATGAACGAAGAAATTCATTCAAGTCGCCACGACCCATGTATTCAAAAAGTAAACACATTGGTTTACCTAAAGCACAAACTCCTAATAACTTAACAATATTAGGATGATCAAATTCTGACAATAAGCAAGCTTCTCGTTCAAAATCAACTTGTAGGTCATTTGAAGCTTCATCTTTTAACATTTTTACAGCGACCAATGTAAATTCTTCGTCTTTCAACAGACCAGGTGCTTTAGCCTAGAAATTATAAAAGATTAATAAAATCAATAACTATTCAAATGGATTTTACTTTTTATCTCACTTGAAATACACGCCCAAAGGCTCCCTGACCCAAATCTTTTACATATATTATGTTGTTTCTCGGAAATTCAAGTTTTTCTAATTTTGGATTTGAACACATTCCATATTGATGGTATGCAGAATTACTTGGTAATTTATCTAAATCTATATCAACATCCTATAACCAATATTATGTAATATCATTAAAAGTCTAATGTAACAATAAAATAGATTATTATATAAAATATAATCATATATATATTTACTCGAGTTTGTGTTGATCTATATGAACTTTTATTTGACAACAACTTGTTGCACAGCACTAATATTAAAACTGATACTAAAATTATCAGAACTCCAACAATCACAAGAAATATATGTAGATGTGTTGTTGATGTTTGATCAATGAATGTTTCAATATGGTTTATTATCATTGTAATGGTATTTATAGCCGTATCATTATTAATTATATCAAGTTTTGTTTCCACTAATTCAGTTTCATTTTTATCTATAATTATGAGTATAAAAAAATAAAATAATTAAAGACCACAACATTTTTATTGTAGCTAGATAATAATTATTAAAGTCTTACCACAAAGGGGTACATCACAATTTTGCCATCTGACTTCAGGATCCATAGTATAACACCACGGAGAAGATACTTCACCTCCAGCATTCCGGCAATAATTTTCAGAATTTTGAACTTCAGGAAATACATTAGGTGGCCTTACAAATTCATGTGGAACTTTTGAATCCCATCTTTGGCATGCCAAACCCGTTTTAGTAACATTTATATATCCTTGATAAAAACGACCATTGCCACGAATGCAATCAACTAAAAAAAATATATATTCTTTAAATACTTTGAAAATAATTAAACATGATAATTTAATGAAATAGTAAAAAAAAAATGTGCTAATTAAAAAATTTAATTTAAAATATCATAAAAAATGATAAACGTGTACATTAATAGTTTAATATTAATTAAAAGGTTTGGAAGCAATGATTTTCTGATTTCTTGGAGGTAATTATATTTAACATACTAAGTTATTTAATGAATTCTGAAAACAGATTTGGATTGTCGTTAAGCCTACTTGAGATTAACTCTCCAACATTTTTGGTTTTGTCCCCCTACTTCAAAAAAGTCTAAATTAGAAAATGAGTAAGTATTTACATTTATTTTAACCTCTAAACTAACATTTATTTTTAGGAATAAGTTTTTGTAAAGTAATAAGTCATTTTAGTTTATTGAACTTATAGTTTGCTATACCAAGTAGATACAGTAAAAGATACAGTCTGAAAACAATTAATTTCATTTACATTCAAATGACAACCTAATATTATAAATAAATTCTAAAGAAAAAAAATAAAAACATTTTTAATATTAGCACAAGATAATAATATAATATTGCATAATATTATTACCATAAATCAGGAAAAAAATCTAAAATTTCAAACATTATTTTAAAACCAATAAATTAATATTAAGTTTTTTAATATACAATACTAATACTTACTAGTTATTTCATCTTGTTTTAACTCTGTAAGCATAGCATGTGAACATACGGGTTTACCATTCTGTGAGTTATGTGGTAGATTTTCACAAATTGGTAAAGAAAAATGTCCTTTAGATTTATAAAAAATTCCTCTTTGTTTATTTGCTTCAATCAATGCCCATTCTTTATAGCAAAATAATTCTCGTACTGCAATACAATCTTCATAACAAAGTGGAAAATAAGATGTATCTTGATGACAATGAGGAAATGCATATAAACATAGAAGTTTCTGAAAAATAGAGATAAATATTTAATATAAACCTAAACTAAACAAAAAATCTCGAGAAACTTAAAAAGATAAGTACTTCAGCTGCCGGTCTACATGTTTTTGAAAAACTAGGCAACATTTCTTCCCATAGACCAGTAGTGATTATTTCATTTTGTTCACTTCCTTCATTTGTCAAAGTGTTATTAAACCATATAAGAATTGAAGCATTTAAATATTTTCTACATATCTTCCCATTGTACTGAGCACAATAACCATTAGAGGGATCTAAAATAAAACATCAAATCATGAGTTTATTTAAAATTTAAATACATATTACGTTTATGGTCAGATGTTGTAACATTTTGTATGTTTGGCTAATTTACTTAAAATGTTGGTTATGTCACAATATTTTACTTATTTGTAACACATTAGCCTATGTTTATTGATACAGTTAGGTACCAACAATTCGAAAAATGAATTATTAAATAATATTAAAATATTAAGATAAGTAACTATAGTAAAATATTTATCTAAAATTACTAAACATACTGTATATTATGAGAATCTATTAGATATCTGAATAATATAACTCTAGTACATATAGATCTCTAGTAAGAGAACAAAATTGTTTTTCTATTTTATTCAAAGTATGTGTACCTATACATAATATACTAAACAGACATATAAATTAGGTATAAATATTGTTAAAATTTATGAAAACTTATATTATTCTACATTATATTATGTATTGCCAGGAAAACTGGCAAAGGAAAAGCAAAGGTCTTGTCCAGGGCATCATACTTTTATAAGAGCCTTGTGGCTTGAAACCTGCACCTTTTATAAATGCTGTACGACTATGTAGTACATACGTCATACACTATAATACCATAGATTTTAGATATACCATGTATATCTATGATAATATCATTTAGCGCACTTCAAATAGGCTTTTATCGATATTTTAATTTAAAGCAAATTATGAGTGTTTTAAAATTACAATATTAACATAACTAAAATTCACTTTAAAATTAAAATATCAATAAAAGTCTAGATAGTTGCCCTATATAATATTCTATTAAATTTGATTATAGGTAAATTAATTATAATATTAAAACTAACAACAAAAGATAATGTATAAATATAAAAAATGTTGGTATTTTTGAAATTTTAATAATTTGTTTTGTTACCTATTCAAAATCACATTTAAATTCATCTACTGTTATTAAACATTTTTCAGAATCATTCAAAAAAAAAATATATATATATATATATATATAAAAAGAATCACAACTACTAGTTATTCTAGGTACCACTTAAAAATGTTAAGAAACTTTTTACTAAGAATTAATAGTAGTCAGCGAGGTAATAAGCCTTATATTTATGCCTTTAATGCGTACATAAATATTTAAATATTCCGATAAAAAATAATACTAAAGATATATTAAATGTATTCAATTTTTCAATATTATGTTTTGATATAGTTAGTATATTTGCAACAAAAAAATAGGTACCAAAGTAGACATTAAAATATAACTATATATTTCTATTATAAGCATTATTTAATTTTATACATAGGTATTCTAAAATAATTAAGAAACAAATTTGTAAGTATTTATGCATTTATTAGGAATCCCGGAAAAAAAGAACGAAAATGAAAATAATACAAAAAAATGATTTGTGCAATATTTCTTGGAATGACATTAATTTGTTTTTTCTGTGATAATAAATTAATAAATTTAAGCATTTTTAATTGTTTTTTTATACTGAATACTATTTATTAAACGTCAAGGTAGTTGAAAATTATTTTCTTTTATTATTCAATGAAATGTTGTTAACATCGATTACCTACTAATTATGATTATTATTACCTTACCTACCAAATCTTTGAGAAAGTAATGTGGTACCTACTTAGTTCAAAAAAAAATTATTTTCTGCAATTAATTCATCTTTGGTTTTAATCAAAATTATTTATTCAATAATAGTTAAGAAAAAAATGCATTCAATTTATTTAAAGACCATGTTGTAATTGGTACTTACTGATTTGTGTTGATTGGTTGATGAATAATAACGATAATACGAACAATAATGATGTCCGTTTAATGAAATCCATTAGTTATTTTGTACTGTTTTGTAACTACATGTCATTTATAAATCGTTGAATGTCGCCTTCTTGGACGTGTTTGTATGAGCATCAGGTATGGACAAGCAAGCGGTCGTGTTCCAAAACAATTTGACTGTCGAATGATTTATGTCCGGTGGTTCGTTAAAACCGTCCGTGCCGTCGAGACATCACTACATATTCGTCGAGCGTCGTCGAACCACCATGATTATCCACACCAATTGGAACACCGTTCAACCATAAAGCCGTAATCTGGCCGCCGCCGACAAACGAAAGATTGACATTAAAAAACGATTACGTGGGTATTGAAAGATATATTACATTTCCCGTGAAACATAATTTAATATTATGTTGTAATAGATTTAAACACACCACGGCACACAAGCACAATATTACAAAATAGTTGTAACAACAATAATGATATTACGCGTTCCGCCAACGATAATTGATAAAACAAAGTGCACAAAATCGGTCGATACTGATAAGCGTACGGTGCGTATTCTCTGTGATAACGAAGTGATCGATTCTGCGGACTGCAATACCGCCGGCGGCACGGATGGACAACACGATGATATTGTTCGTTTTCTCCGAACGACGGGAAACGACACTACGTCCCCGCACCGGCACTCCACAGTTCTCCAGCTGAATATGTATGTGCGGTTGTGTATGGACTCGGAGTCCGCGGTTGAGGAGTTTTAATCGAATTGTAATATTGAAATTTTTTTTCCTCATACATGTGTGGGAGGGGAGGGGAGGGGAGATAAAACGCTCGCTCAAAACATTTTAAACAAAGTTTATACATTTAAAATGTAAATAGCTGGCAAACAAGCTCAATCAGATATTGTCGATTTTCTTGTTATAGGTTGTACTACTTCGTAAATGAATAACCGTAGGCCGTAGCTACTTGAAATTACCGCCAAATGTTTATACTAACATTTTATATGCGTGGACACTTGGTATAATTTTCAAAATATCTTGACTCTTTTTGAGCTGTTTATAGTATTTTAAATTTACTAGTTTTTTTTATATAAAATTACGTTCGATCAACTAGTTTGAAAATGTAATACGAGGCATCTCGGAAGTTGTTTATACTGAAATCAAAAAAAATAAATTAAGTGATATCTATAAAACGAGCGTTCGGATTTAGAATATCAACGAAATTCGTCAAAATCGTGAAAATTTTTAGTTAAAAATTCATAACAATTTTAATGGGTACTTTTTCATAGGCACCTATAATAAATGATGTGAAAATGTAATATAATATGATTCTTTACGTATGTTTTGTTTAATATAATTATAAAAAAAAAAAGTTGAGTCTGGTTCCATAAATATTTATTTATGAGAGTTTGAAGTTTACATTTTGACAAACATGAATACAAGAATATTCTCCATTAAAATAACGATTTCTCATCAAACGACAGTGCCGTGAGGATCATAGGTGCAAACGGTGCTCAGAATTAGGACCCGCCGAGTCAAAGGCGTCAACAAATGTTTTTTTTTTATTTTTCATTGGCCAATTAATTTGATTCGTAATAATTGTATTATTAGGTTGTGTTTAATTTATGATATAATAAAAATGAATCAGATTTATTGCATTATTTATATGACTTATTATTGACCTAAGGACTTACAATATAATATTGAATAAATTGATAGATAAGTATAATAAATAAGATAAACTAGGTAATTAAATATAGGTAATATTTCTAAAACAGCAAAAAATCTAAAAACTAGAAAGCTTGCTGCCACATAGTAGCTAGAGAGCCTGGACAATAAATATACATTTAACTATTATCTAAACTCTTTAATAGTAGCTATAGTTTTGAATTCGATTATAATCATTAAACATTTGTACTTTTACGAAAAATGATTCTATTCTAAACTAAAGTGATGGACAATTGAATTAACTACGAGCGAGTATCAATTGTAAACTGTGCAGCACACGTCTTATCGATATTTTTTAATTGCTATAAGATCAGCTTTTAATAGTGTCCACAATTGTATAATATTTTAAATTAAAGTACTTACAATTAATACAATTATTAGGTTTGAAAATTATATCAATTATTAAATTCATAATATTAATACTAGCAAAATCCGGCAGCCCATAAATTATGATAATAAATATAATAATAATAATATATAGCAAAGATAGCAAAGATTATAGTAATAGCAAAGATTAATTATATATTATAATTTATAATAGATATATAAAATTCAATGTCTATATTATAATTTGTATACACAAAAAGTAAAAATGTAATATTTCATACTTTAATTTTAAATTAGTTACACAATATACTCATTGCGTTTTAAGTTTATTTAATATATCGAATAAAATTAAGAAAATAGGCAAGTAAGTAACTGCTCTGATGTACTGATGTGCCTACAGTATAACTTGTTATATACTTATTTACTCCTTGTTATTTATTAGATAACTGATATGGATGTGTAAATGTGTTAAATTGTAATTCAATAATATACATATCATGGACACGAAAAACGATTCTGAGCGGATACAAAAAAAAAAAAATCGTGTTTGAGTATACTTTTAATATTTTTAAACCGCTATTAAAACAACTTATAACAAGAACCTTAATTTAATTTTCAACTTTTATGATTCATCGATATTTATAAAAAAAAAACTAAAAATACTTGAAAATGTCTTATGCTTATAAAATATAAATAACTCAAAAGGAGTCAACATATTTTGAAAATTATATGATGTATAGAAAATACTGATATAAATTTATAAACTTTTGGTTTTTGTTTCGCATTTTAAAACTACTCATAGAATCTTTTAATTTTGACTCTCCGATATACCAACTTGATTCGCTTTTTTACTTGAAAAGATACTGATGCAAAAATTTGTAGATTAGGTTGAGTTAATAATTGATGACACACACACACACATCATGGTAAAATCAATACATTGATATCTCTACTCAGAATTTTAAGAAAATAAAAGGGCTTAAATAAAACCAGGAGACTAAGAGTAAGCCCCTATAGTCCCCCAAAATTGTGTCTATATGCTTTAGAGTTCAGACACGCACAAAATATGGGCTTAGGTGAAAAGAGTGAATCCATTAAAGCGACGATAAAACCGCGATAACAAATAGAGCTACATAGGTAACAACAGAGATTACGATTTTCGCAATAAGTATATATATTAGTATTTTATTTTATAGTCTTATAAAATTGGTTTAATTAGTGATGACATGTTCAACATTGTGTATGACCTAGGTATTTTATGTAAAATTAAATGAGTTATTTTCTATGTAAGTGTCATATTAACTTAAAATGCAATATATAAAAAGTAACAAAAATATGAATTTGCTAGTACACAAGACTTACAATTATAGAGTGGGTAGAAAGACAGTCGAAACAGTATACTGGAGATGTATATGTATGGTTAAAAATTGTAAATGTCGAATTACTATTCGAGGTGAGTCAATTTCAAAAGGTCCCTCATATCATATACATGTCCCCAACATTAATTTAATTGAATCCAGATAAGTCGTAGAAATAATAAAAAACAAAGTATGTTCGTCTAATGATAATCCTCAACAAATTATTGCTAGTTCTCAAATTACGCCAGGTGTAGCCGGAAACATTCCTGCTATTCCTCTTTTAAAATGTACTTTACGAAGAGCACGTCAGAAAAAAACAGAATGTCGGAATGTTCCTCAAAATCCTTTTTTTTTTAATGGAACTTAAGATTCCTGAGATCTATTCTGAGAAAAGATAGTCTGTTAGCCTACATTATTCAGTATATTTTATGATATTATTTATGATATAGGGGTACCCACTTGTTGACATTTTTTAAAATTGTATAATGCATAGATAATTATAATCTAAACATTCGGTGAAAATTTCAAATGTCTACAGTTATTCATTTTTTAATTATATCAAAGCAAGACAATTATTCCTTAAGAAATCGTTAATTTACGGGTATATCCAGTATCAAATTGCAAACGCTCAAAAAATTTGTTTTACTTTCTGGAAAATTTTTTTTTTTGTAAATAAACTTATAGGAAATCATGTTTTAAAGTTTCAAATTTTAGGTTCGAACAAAAAATTTTTTATGAATTTCTAAACGTTTGGTGAAAATTTCATGTAGCAACAGTTTTTTTTTTTTTGAGATTCTAACGCTAAAAGAACAAAATTGATTTTGTTTAAAACTGGTTTTGCGTAAAAAATGTTTTTTCTTATTTTTGTTTTTGTTTTTCCCGACGTTTTTTAAAAATATTAGGAATTTTCAAAAATGACCTCTTAAAAGTACCAACTAGATTCATTTTCCCACCAGAAAAAATATCGGTGAAAAAAATCGAAGCATTATTTATTCTGATGAAAAATTGTTTATAAATCGAAAAAAAAAACACACATCATTGTAAAATCAATACATTTTCGCTTCACTCAGAATCTAAAAATAAAAAAAAAGTAATTAATAAAAAATTAGATTAATTATACCTAACATGGTTACACATATCTATTAATAGGATCTATGGATGTCCACGGTTGGAGAATCATGACAGCCACCAGTAAATGTTGATATACATCAAAATCATTGGCGAATCTTGACATATTGTTTAAAGTTATTGCTCTGTTTGAGTATGCCCGTATTATGCTCTTAGTAAATCAGTCATTCGCCACTCGCCAATATACCAGTGAATATTATAGTGGTAATCTCGAAATTACAGGAAAGTAAAGATAATATAGCACTATATTGTACAGTATTTGTTTTATAGGCCTACACACGCCGGGAATTGTAGTACCCACTTTGCAAAAAATTCTATACAAATCAATTTTTGATTAATTTAAAAATATTATTATAACTTTTAATTACAGGTGAAATGTGTAACGAAATAAGTAATCTTTCTGCTGTACAGTAAATAGTTGTCGAGTGCACCTCACCATTGAGTAGTTAGGTCAACATTAGGTCACCGTAATGAAGTGTTAAATTTAAACGCAATGATAAATAATTGTTGTATAAAATAAAAATTTATTTTGTGTGAAGTCGATTTAACTTTTTGATAACCACGGTTACCAAACAATTATTTTAATAAGAATATTACAATTTTAAAAAAAGTTTTGTATTTATATTTTGATTTTTTAAGATTATTTTAAAAATGTTTACTTTTGACTCACTAGTACAAACTAGATCCAATTTGCTACCAGAAACCTCCCTCAAAGCAGATTATTAAAGCATTTTCTATATTTTAAAAAAAGTGTCTTCTGACAAAAAATTAAAAAACACATGATTTTGAAATCAATACTCCACTTAGAATTTAAAATGTTGAACATATATTTTTTATAAACATTTTAAACTAAAAAAAAAAGTCGAGGAAGAGTTATTCCTACTAAAATAATTATTTTACACACTCCGTAAAAAACCCTAAGGTTTATAAGGCCTATATGCCCTATGATTAGTTCATCTCACATTCTCACAAATTGATAATTTTTATAAATTGTATGACCTTATTCAACAATTTTTATTATAGTCAGTGATCAGTGATTAGTATGTGTAAAACCATATGCTGTTAAATAAATAAACTTAGTAGGTAGTCAGTACCTACTCAGTTTTAACATTTTTGAATAATTCTAAATTTTGTACATTTCAAAATTAAAATACTACCATAAACGGCTATAAACGGTAACATAGACGGCAGCTTTAAAACATTTATAACAAGTTTTCGAGTATAATATGGTAAAAGAAATGTATGATTTTCCAACTTTCAATGTGTGAACAAGTTTTTTTTAGTTTCGTCACTACAGTGTTTTCTCTTAAAAGTAATTAATTGATTATTTTTAAAAAATGTATAAAGATGTACTTTGTATTTAATTGAACCGGTTTTTAGCGTTCATTATCTATATTGCTTTATTATGTATATTTGCTTCTAAATTTATTGATTTTTAATTTAATATTTTCATAAAGTTGTTAATAAAACCGTTATGATTTATAACCATTTATGGTCTAAACGATTAACTTTATTATATATTATTTTAAAGCCCGTGGCGTTTGTTAAAATTATAACTTGCACACTATAATAAAATAATACTTACATATATCAAATGAATATTTTATGTGCTTTCTTTAAAGATACTTACTTCTAATATACATATTTTACTCTATATGATAGTAAAATACATAAAACGACATCGCTTATTATTCCTACCCATAATAACAATTCGGATTACAATATAAAACTCATCTCACAAGAAACATTTTTTTTCCAAGCTAATGTAAAAGTGAACCTACCCAAAACCAATTATATTATATTATTAGATTGTGGTCCGATTGAATATCATTATATATTTATATTATAAACATATTATACTGAAACTGGGAGCGTATGCTTTGGCTTATTCGTCTTGAATGTTGAGATACTGTATTTTTTATGTAATATCAGAAGTTCCTAAATCTAATATTTTATTCTACGAACATTCTATATTTGTCGCGTAGTATGAATTCGAACGATTTTATATAATACCTAGTATTATATTGTTATGAGCGATAAATCCACATTCTACAAAGTATAAATAATAATCCAGTATTAGATTATTTGGTACTTATAGTTACTCTAATATAGTTTAAGAAAATATATACCTAGTTAGTTGAAAATTATTTTTTAATAGTATTTATAGTAGTAAGAAATATCACACAATATAATATTGTTATTAGGTAGGAACAATTTTTTTTTATTACTTTATATCAGTGTAGTGTTATATTAATACATTTTATATTTTATAGAATTTACTTATCTTAAAAAACTCTGGCCTCCTCCGTATAGAAATTTATTGCAAAGTATTATTTGTAGGTACTTTGATCTTGTTTAGGTATATATACCGTATGCATCACACAGTTTGAGAACCGTTGACACGCATATAATATAATAGTCTGTATTATATTTTAAATAGTGATGTAATAATCTCGTGTATATATCTACTGCACATATTAGGTACTTATATAGCATTACATTTTGAGTACTAGGACCTTGTCAACTAATCCCACGCCTATCAGATATAAATATTAAATTAACGTTGTTCCTAAGTTATGATATGAATAGAGAAGGATAGAATAATTATATGGGACCATAGGAAACCTTATATCTGAAAACCATGATGCTCATTTACATTTTAACTCGTTTTCAAAATAAGTTTAAGTATATGAAGTTATTAGCTTATAGTATGTGTACCTCGACCTATCACCTAGCTATATGTATATTATAAATGTACTAGGAATCCAAACAAAAAATCTGATCAAGTCAAATGTGTAAAACCTATTTAGTGGATTCCATTTTTTTAAACATATAAAAAATAGCTATATAATGCTTACCTATTAAAGTTATTTAATTTTCATATGACCTATCAGTTTTCGTTGCTAAAATTACACAGAATTTTTACTTTCTTGGCCAGAATGATATATAGATACATTTATGTTGTATAGTCATTAAGTAATTTAAAAAACTATTAGTAGGTATTATTATTTATTGCTCCATTTAGCAATCTGAACTGAAATAATTAAAATAACAATTTTTTAAAAGTACTCTGTACCCAAATAGATATACATATATGATAAACCAATTAAATTAAATAACTAATTATGGTCTATGTTTATGTAATTAAACATAAATTAAATTAACTAGTGGACAATTATGAACAGGTACTTAAATAAATAATCAGCGCCGAATAGGCAAGGTATTGGCCCACCGAGTATTTGGATTCCCAACGTTTTATTACAGTTACAACTATAATGCAATTTAATAATTCCATATTTTTTACTAATGTTTGTACTAATTTATCATTACCATAAAAAAATAAAATTACGACCAAACACTCGTAACCGGCCCACCGAGATTTTTTCGGTAACTCGCTTGCTCAATCAGAGCATTTATAGTTTTATGGCTAAATGTGTGTATCTAATTATTCAGAAAATTATAAAATATTATAATGAGTATCCATATAGTAGAAATCAATAGCTAGTTAAAATATCTTTATTTTCTTTATAACTTATAGTTGGTTAACCCGATAGTATAATGATATAACTGCAACAAGTGGTTTTTATACAGTTTGAAAAAGACGTACACAACGCTTTTAATATGTCTATCCTTATATGAAATAAATGAAGAAAGTGATAATAACAACAAAATAAAATTACGGTGATTTTGATTAATTTCACGATATGAGAAAAAATATATGTTCGTTGTTTCTATTATAATTAATAATAATAATAATATTAAATAGTAAAATTATACACCTAGTTCAACTGATAAATATTGAATAAATGTGTTATAACAATTATATTACATTATATTATATTATGCATATCTACCTAATTATATTATTATGGCGCGGATTTTTATGTAACAAAAAAGTCAAAAAAGGTCGGCAAGTGGATACCACTCTGCTGTATAAGTAGGTGTCGAGTGGGTTACGTTCATGAGTATGTTAAATTTGTCTTCAATGATGTAAAACCATTGTATACGGAAAATGATTCTGAGCGATGACGGTCTGTCAACCTACATAACTAAGTGTATTTTAAGATATTATTACTATTAACAATACAGTAAATTGAATTAATTTTTAAAGAAAAAATTTAAAAAACCAAAAATTTCTTAGGCCTATAATATCTTAAAAATTGTCAAAATATGTTTAAAGTTTTTTTGGTGTATAGAAAATGATAATTTAAACATTTTGTGAAAATTTCAAACGTCTTCAATTATTTCTTTTTGAATTACATCAAAATAAGAAAATCGTTCCCGGAGAAAACTGGTGAATATCCAATGTCTAATTTTAAATGCTCATAAAAAATTAGTTTGACTTTCCGGGATTTTTTTTTTTAGAAAGGGGTAGAAAAAGCTTTTAACTATTTCAAGTTGCTTTAACAATACCTATAAATTCCTCCACTTGTGAAAGGAGTTTTTCGGTCATGCGTCAAATTAAAACTTGGTTTAGAACTTCCATGTTACTGGAGCGGTTCAACAACATCTTAATTTTGTACATTGAAATAGAATTATCTAAATGTATTGATACCGATATAATTGTTAATATATTTGTACAAAGTGATTGGCTTATATAATTAAAATAAAAAAAATAGTACCTATCAATAGTTTATTTATTTATGTTTCTATTACCTATATATATTTGGAGCCTCAACTAGAATAAAGTAGGAGTAGCTACTAACTAGTAGGCAGAAGCATTTAAAAATGTGTGTTTACGCTAATGGATAAGACAAAAATGTTAAGCCCCCCACGGATGTGACCCATTATCTACCTATGAATATTTCCCATTCTCATAAATGCTTATAAAAAATTAGTAAAGAAAATTTGATACAACCGCATTATAGGACGTCAAAGATGCATCAACTTTTATCAGTGGTTAAACATATTAATATTATTATTTCAGCATGCAAATACTAAAATGACCTTTTGTTATTTTTTAAGTTTTATTGTTTAAAAATTTTTTTATCGATAACAGATGATAAGTTATTAAATTAAAAGTTTTATTTTGGTATATACAAAGAAAATTAATCCCGTCGTATTTTAGTATTTTATATCTAGCCACCCTAATCATTGCCAGCTAAAAATAATGGACATAAACGTTATTTTCTGATCAATACCGTATTCGTATACTGTCTAATTTAATAGAAAATATCGTTATTGACTAGCCATTTTTCCTTAATTTATTTACATTTTTGACGATAACATATATAAACACTCCTATGAATAATTTGCCTACATTATTAATATGAATAAAACGTTATTGCTAACAAAATTTAATAGGCAAATAATTTTTTTTATAAAATACATTACTTTCAAAATGCTTAATTTATTATTACCTACTTTTTACATATTGGATATAATGACATTTATTGATTTATATTATGTGCGATGTATCGTATATAGGTAAGTACTTCGTCTAACAATAATGTATATATTAAATATAGTATAAACTAAATTATAAAAAATACAACTATACTTGTTCGTCAACTTAAAAATTATAATAATATAACAATGAATACCTATTAAGTATATTATTATAATTACATATTGTCACTTCTTATTTATTGATTTTTCTTGTGTCTTAATATCATGTACCTATATTGTATAAGTAGGTATATATAAACATAATATTGTAATGAGTACATAATAGACTATTTGTTTTGTACAAAATATTAAAATGTTTATACAATTTAAATACTTAAGTGAAAACACTATGGACAAAATTATGCATTTTCATACACCAAAGTTTTTCTATAGAAGTACACACGAAAATAGTAGCTAAATGACTGATATTTCACTATGAGAAAAAATGCGATTAAAATGGAATAAACCATTGTTCATTATATACGTACAATGTTTCTAACTGAAATGAATAAAATATGTTTCGTTTGTGATTCGTCAAAATAAATATATTTAAAAAAAAACATTAAACAATGAAACCTTAAACAAATAAATCTAAATAATTTCTTAGTATAATATATATGTTTAGTTAACCTTTAAAACTTACACTAACACAATAATTACATTGTATAAAAATAAGATATAAATATTTAACTTTTTGACATTTGTATTTGATATAGTAAACCTTTGTAGTTTGTACCCAAAATACGATAATATAAGAATTCATAAAATACTTATTTGTAAATACTCTATACCATATTGCCATAGTAGTCTCAAGAGTCTGTTAAAGTGTTAAATTTGCATTAAATAGTAATATGATATAATGCATATATTATATTGCATGTAATGGAAAAAATGATATAGTAAACTAAGATGATCTGTCGCTTATAATTGTCTAAGAATATTTTATATATTAAAATATATTTATCACTAATAGTAATTTATTTTAGGCTTGGCGCGGCACGTTGGCTGCTACCAGTCGCGTTTTTCGATTGAGAGTAAGTAACACTCACTACTTACTAGTTCCCGGATGGGTGACCATCGGAGTTTTGTAATAATAAAAATCTTGTAACACATACACACAAGTGTTAAAAAACCTTTCAGTACCCTCCCCCACAGTTTCACAGGCTAATGACCTTAGTTGTCGAAGCCTTAACCCCTCTCTCAAAAAAAAAAATTATTTTATATTAGTAATTATATGGTAGAATGAATTAATTTTTGGAAAAAAACAAATCACGCATATAATAATAATATTACTAGCTGTGAATACCTGTTATTAACTTTAAATCAATACTGAAGTAAGCAGGTATTATAAACTGGTGTGAATAGGCTCATGGTAGATATATAAACAAATTAAATTAAACTAAATATTTAAAAAAAAAGTCGGCAAGTGGGTACAGGTCTGCTGTACAGTGGTATCGAGTGGGATTACTGTAATGAATGTGTTAAATTTGAATTCAATGGTATAAAATCATTGTATAAAAAAAACGATTTTGGGTGAAGACGGTGGGTCAGCCTGCATTACTAAGTGTACCTATTTTATGATATTATTGCTATAAAAATGTTATTATTAATTTATTAATTTTCAACAGTAGGTTGAATTAATTTTTGTAGAAAACATTGCATTTTCAAATGTCATTGAATGTATAAAATATAATAATATACTTTAAAAGTTTCAAGCACCCACTAAAAATAATTTTCAATTACACCAAAATAATTATCATTGTTATTTTTTATTTAAACTTAAAATGTCTATAAAAATTAAATTTTTTTTTTGATATTTTGTTTATACTATTAACTACTTACTTAAAACCTTGTTTTAAATTTTCAATACTTAGCTATAAAAATTGAACATTTTTTACATTTTTTAATTATAAAACTATATTGTATAATTAGGTATATATAAACATAATATTGTAATGAGTACATAATAGACTATTTGTTTTGTACAAAATATTAAAATGTTTATACAATTTAAATACTTAAGTGAAAACACTATGGACAAAATTATGCATTTTCATATACCAAAGTATTTCTATAGAAGTACACACGAAAATAGTAGCCAAATGACTGATATTTCACTATGAGAAAAAATGCGATTAAAATGGAACAAACCATTGTTCATTATATACATACAATGTTTCTAACTGAAATGAATAAAATATGTTCCGTTTGTGATTCGTCAAAATAAATATATTTAAAAAAAAACATTAAACAATGAAACCTTAAATAAATAAATCTAAATAATTTCTTAGTATAATAAATATGTTTGGTTAACCTTTAAAACTTACATTAACACAATAATTACATTGTATAAAAATAAGATATTATTATTTTATTTTATGATATTATTGCTATAAAAATGTTATTATTAATTTATTAATTTTCAACAGTAGGTTGAATTAATTTTTGCAGAAAACATTGCATTTTCAAATGTCATTGAATGTATAAAATATAATAATATACTTTAAAAGTTTCAAGCACCCACTAAAAATAATTTTCAATTACACCAAAATAATTAACATTGTTATTTTTTATTTAGACTTAAAATGTCTATAAAAATTAAATTTTTTTTTTGATTTTTTGTTTATACTATTAACTACTTACTTAAAACCTTGTTTTAAATTTTCAATACTTAGCTATAAAAATTAAACATTTTTTACATTTTTTAATTATAAAACTATTTACAAATGTTCGATAATTTAAATAAAGTTTCATCAAAAGTTAATTAACACAAAAAAAAAAAATTTCCAATGATTTTTGTAATTTTTAAATCATTATTGAAATAACTTATGAATAACTAAGGAATCTTGTAATAAATTTTCAAGCTTTTTGGCCCATACGAAATGTTTTTATCGATATTTATAGAAAATAAACAAAAAATATTTTAAAATTTCGCATACCTATAATTAGCTTAAACTATTTTTAAATTTAATGCTGTGTAGAAAATAATAATCCTAACATTCATTAAAAAAATTAAAGTGTCTACGGTTATTCCTTTATGAATTACCTTAAATTAATTACATCAAAATAAAAAAAAAATATTTCTTGAGAATTCGCTAGTTTACGGGTCAATATACAATATCTAATTTCAAACACTCATAAAAATTAGTATGACTTTTCGGTAAACTTTTTGTTTTTTATGTGAAAGATAGATAAACTTATGGAACATCTTATATCGAATTTTCAAATCTTAGATTTAAAGAGAAAATTTTTTATGAATTTCTTAATCAAAAGAAAAACACTAAATTTTCGTGATTTTTATATATTTTGTCATAATTTTAAGTTTAGACGCTTATAAAAAACTATTTTAGACTTACCGCAACATTTTTTTTTTAATTTTCACTTACAACAAGTTATAAAGAACCTTGTATTAAATTTTCAAGTGTTTTGACCGGTCGAAAAAATGTTTATCGACAATAATAAAAAAAAAATAAAAAAAAAACCTGAAAATTGATTATGCCTATAATAAATAGCTCAAAAATAGTCAAAATGTATTGAACATTTGATTGTGTATAGAAAATGCTTATATAAACATTTGGTAAAAATTGCATTTATCTATAGTATTTTTTTTTTATTTATACTGAAAATACAAAATTGATTTTGTCAAAAACCAGTGATGCGTAAAAATTTCAGTTTTTCTTTAATTTATTTTTCTTAGTGTTTTGAAAAACTAATGTTAATTTTCAAAAATGACCTCTCAAAAGTACCATCTATAGATACACTTTCCTACCAGAAAAGTAGTAATGAAGGAAATCGAAGTAGTTTTTCAACAACTTATCGTTTATACAGATTTAAAAATAAAATAACACAATTTGTAAAACCATTACATTCCTTGCTCCGTTCAGAATCTAAAATTTCATAGTGTACCTAAAGTAAATAATAATATAATTTACGTAAGAAGTGATGAAGAGTTTTTAATTACAACTAATAATATTTTTAGAATTAAAACAAAATAACAGTTAAATAATTTTTCGTCAAAATTAAAAATTGAAAATTCCTAAATTTATATTTTTGAGATTATTATGTTTCTATTTGAACAACATATGAAATTTACAAGAAATCTTGTAGTAAATTTAATTAATTTTCAATACAAAATGATTAATAATTAAACACTTTTTGCGATTTTAAGGAGTTTTATCAAAATTTAAACTTCCCAAAAAAATATATATAAAAAATATCATGCCTATCTATATTTTTTACTTTTTAATTGCTGTAAGGTAAATGTAAACTATTCATTTTTCGTGCATTTTTTTATATCTACATAAATTGAAAAAGCAGATAGTAGGTACCTACTGATTATTTTTATAAAATATTTGTATTTTAGTTAAAACGAATTATTTTGGGGCTTCAATTCATATTAAAATACCTTGTAGAGTTATAGTTAATAAATAAAACTATAATAAAAATATATACTTTATAGATATATAAAATAATACATTTGATTAAAATGTAGTTTTAATTTATGCAATTATTGTCTACTAACTATATGTATTGAATAATGATAACTCTATTAGATATGTTAAGTGTTAACCAAAATATAAACTCCGGTTAGCGCAACTTGGCAATTTGTATCACCATACACTATAACTGTTACAAATTCAGCCGTTATGATTATAAATTTATAATACTATATTATATATGACGAAAAACGATTGAAATTTGTAAACGTAATTAAAACGGAAAACTATAAACAAAAATAATTAAATATCACAAAATAAAACATAACAATTATAAAATATATCATACATATATCATTAAACAAAACGCAAAACGAAATATGTAGAATATCATTAAACAAAAGAGATCGGTAAGTAGATACTACTTTATAGTAGCTCTACTATAAGTAATCTACTATATAGTAGGTGTCGAGTGGGTCACTTTCATGAATATCTTAAATTTATATTCAATGATGTAAAACCATTGTATACGAAAAATGATTCTGAGTGATGACGGTCTGTCAATCTACATAACTAAGTGTATTTTAAGATATTATTACTATTAACAATACAGTAGATTGAATAAATTTTTAAAGAAAAAATTTAAAAAACCAAAAATTTCTTAGGCCTATAATATTGTAAAAATTATCAAAATATGTTTAAAGTTTTTTTGGTGTATAGAAAATGATAATTTAAACATTTTGTGAAAATTTCAAACGTCTTCAATTATTTCTTTTTGAATTACATCAAAATAAGAAAATCGTTCCCGGAGAAAACGGGTGAATATCCAATGTCTAATTTCAAATGCTCATAAAAAATTAGTTTGACTTTCCGGTAATTTTTTTCTTTTTTTAAAGATAGTAAACCTTTTAAAGATCCTTGTGTTGAATAGAAACATTTTTATGAATTGCCTAATCAAAAAAACTGTAAAATTTCGTGATTTTTATGTATTTTTTTGAAATTTTAACTTTTGATGTTCATAAAAAACTATTAGAGACTTACTCTGAACTTTTTTTTTAATTTTCATTTACAAGTTATAAAAAATATTGTATTACATTTTTTAATTTTTAGCCGACTGAAAAAATTTTTATCGGCAATAATAAAAATAAAAATCAAAATATTTTGAACATTTTATGGTGGGTGCATAGAAAATGCTTATATAAACAGTCGGTGAAAATTTCGTATATTTACAGTCATTATTTGTTTTGTTACATTAAAAGTGAAAATAATTTTTGTCAAAAATTTGCTTTGCGAAAAAATTTCCGTTTTCCTAAATTTTTTTTGTTTTTCCCGGTACGTTTAAAAACTATTGGGAATTTTTTACTTTTAACCTCCTAAAGTATCAACCCAGACAACAATTACGTATTGTAAAAATATTAACAAAACATTATAAAATTAATAGTAATATTACAGTAAACGTTTCCAAAATATTGTCAAAAATTTTCAATACATTACAAAAACGTTATCACAAACATTTTTGGTCACACAATTAAGGTTACAATAATCTTATATTAAAAACACTATAACAACATTATCTCAATTAAATTATTTTAATATTATATGTAAAACTTTATGATAATATTATTTGACATAATTATTAAAATATTTCTTATCCAACCGTAGAATTCAAACCAATAATTTATTATAGATTTCAGTAGTGTTAAAATGATGTAATGTCTATAGATATTAAAAAATACATTATTACTTGATGTAATTATGTATGAATCAGTATTTTCCATACATTGAATACTTGAATATATTAAAATTTTTATTTTTATTGAACCAGCTACAATTTTTACATTTGAGAAAAGGAAATAATTAACTATATTGACAATTAATAATAATAAAAAAAAATTAAATTCACTTTCCTATCAGAAAAGATGCCGATGAAGAAAATCGGAGGATAAATAAAATAAAAAAAAAACACAACATTGTAAAGTCAATACATTCATCGCCACACTCAGAATTTAAAATAACATAAATCGAAATAATTTTAAATCCATTAACCTAATTAAGAGTTATAATATTGGTTTCCTAGAAATATTTATTCCACGAGATTTATTTTTAATTTAGCAATCAATTAAGAATTTTTTATATTCCGTATCGGGGCCGTTTCCCGAATTACATATTATTTTTAACGATAAAACGATAAACGATTAACTCAAACATTGTATGTTTTAATTCTTAATAACAATAAACGCAAAAATTGTACAACGTTTAGATTGTAAATAACATAAAATGAATTGTTTTTTTTTTTTTAAATGCAAGCTTTGAATTAAACACATCTAATACTGTAAATTATCTAACTAATCAATGATGAGGTACACTCGACATCTACGTACTATACGGCAGAACGAGTTTCCCGGGTTTTTTTTTATTGAATAAAATTTTCTATCAAGAAAGATAACGGTTATTAGTCGAGCTCAAATATATATCATCTACCTATACTAAAAATTACAAAATATGTTCTTAAAAATATGCATTTGTGGCTTTATGCATCAATAACGGTTATAAATATGTGGTAAAATATGCTCGTAAAAACCCCATTTTAAAAAAATATTAGCATTTTGATTTAAATAACTGTAAAAAAGTTACAGTTTTATGTTTATTTATTCATTAATTATTTTAAATAAGTCTAATTATGAGATCTGAAAAATAATATAGAAATTATAATACCTACTTAAAATACAGAAGAAAGTAATATGATATCAAATAACTATTGGGTATGGCAAGTAGACTTTGAATATTTTTTTCCGGTGCTAAATTAACAGTTTTTAATAAAATCTTTATTTTTATTTCTCAAAATTGTGGATAGGTAAATAAAATGCTTATTTAAGTAAACAAAATAATGCTGCATACCACAAAAAGACTAAACACTTATGGCCATCAAATTTTAAAAGTTTTTTTTTTTTTTTTACATATATTATAACGTCACCTAGTGACAAATGTCTTAAAACATCCTCTGGAGTTTAGCCGGATGGGTGAACTTTTAAATATCTTGCGGTCCAAAAATATTAGGTATTTGCATATAATTAACTGATTTAATTATGGGCTCACATATCATAATACAATATACATGCCCATTCAAGTTTTCTTTACAATACTGCAGATCGTAATACTATATCAACATAGAAATATCATAAACATTATATCGTAATTCGGAGCTTATGTATTTTTATTCATTATAATGTTTTATCTGTAAAAAGTAAAATGATAACATTATTAATTATAATATACACAGACAGCGACGCTAATATTGAACGCCACCAACGACGTCGTTGGAACGTCGTCGTCTGAGACCGGTTCGTGTTCGTGCAGCGACGTTTCGTTTGCTGTACCTGTTGGCTGTTATGGTCGTTGGCACTTGTTGCGCGCCCGTCCCGCGGTCGTGTTCTTGATGCTTCTATTGTTAAAACGTTTTATAGGTAGAGGTATTGAAATTATTTTTTTCATTTCGTATAAGTGACTGTTAACGATTTTCGAAATTGATAACAGCAGCTGCTGTCTGTGTGTGTGCCATTGTACTGTTATTATTATTATTATTATTATCATCGTCGTCGTCGTCGTCGTAACTACGAACTCGTAAGTGGCTCGCACGGAAACGACGCAGACGCGCTACGCTGTTTGACGACAATAACTTTATCGTCGCAAATCAGTCTTTGAAAAATCGTCGTTCCTTCGTGCTGCTGGTGCTTAAGTACACGCGCTCGCTCGACCGCTGTCGCCGTCCAACGACGGTGCAGATAACACAACCAGGATTCGGTTTAGTTTTCAAAACACTATGATGCAGGTGGACAAGTATGAATTTTGATGCCGAAACTTCGGTAAGTTTGAGACGAATTTCTTTTCGATAAAAAAAATTACTATTCGACGTCACTGACACAGCTTTTGCGCGCTCGACGAGACCGCATTAACTCCGGTCGATGAGACTCGAATGTGGGACATTCCAATTTTAATTTATTCAATCGGGTCAGTGATGATTTGGCAGGAACCGACTTTTATGGGAGAAAACCACCTGAATCAAACATAATATACACATAAGATACAAGAGTTTACAATTTTGTGCCTGTGGCTTATGATAATTAATGTTACTGTTATTGTTAGCCAATGTTTAAATTAATCATTGCAAAATAAAAAAAATTAAACTTAACTTTAAACTTTAAATTGTTGTGGAAAATTGAATATTGGAATGGATACGCTCACTTTATGATTATTCTAAGAAAATAAAAGTCATGGGATTCTTTTTTTTTAATCTATCAGTAATTTTATTATCTACCTATTTAATATTATTATGATTTGTAGCAGCCAACATGGAAATTATGGGGTGAAGAAAGAGAAGAAGGTGCTGTATACACAATTTATTTAAAAAAAGTGCGGTATCAAAATCCTACAAAAACACTACTATTGGTATGCTATTTTTAAATTAGTACCTAATTTGTTTTTAATTTATACGTACCTGTTGATTAAGAATATTTGAAAAAATATATTATTTTGAATTTATTTTAGGAATCTGATGATGAACGATCGCATTTGGAATGGGAGACAATCAGAGTAAAGTTTATTAAAGCCGGAACAATAGAAAAATTGGTTAATAGCTTAGCATCAGATGACGGTGAATTAGAATCTACATTTGTGAATATATTTCTTGCCACCTATAGAACCTTTGCATCACCTCATCATGTCTTGTCATTATTGATTGAAAGGTATAAATTTTATTTTATTTTCACAAAATGGTCTATATATATATTTCTTTAAACTAAGTATATTTTGTTTAATAAGCTAATAAATTGTAAAAGTTGTCCGTTTTCTTGTATCATAATCTTATCTGATAACAATTTCAAATGTCATAATCTAACATTAGAAATATATTTATTAGCAAGGCTCATACCTTATAGCATTTGCATATTTTTATTGAGTAGTCTTAGAGATATCTATGTGAGCTATAATTTTTTTCAAGAAACCACAAAAGTTTTTGTTGCTAATTTTTGCATATTTCAAAGTTTAAAGTGTTATTTTATTATTTTTGTGTATTAAGCACTATTTCAGTACTTTTTAATTGCTATTTAGCTTTTTTTGTGTATTTAGCGCCATTTCAATATCTATAACATTTAAAACATATTTAATAACAAGAATAATTTATACAGTCTTCAATATCTTAATATATATTGTATCTATTCGAAGGAAACAAAGTATTAGTTTGTGCCTTGTCCACATATAAAATTGTAAGTTCTAGAATTTTGTAGTTACTCATTTTTATTATATTACATTATTATTTATTGTGTTATCAGATGTTCGCAAACAAAGTGTTTATCTCTCGTTTTTACTTGGTAATCCGAATTTTTACTTTTATAGTTCCTAGGTATTCCGATAAATTTATATAATATTAAAAGTAATAAATAATTGAATTTTTAGAATAAATTATTACTCAATAATGATCTTTTTTCATACTTAATAAAATAATTTTTTTCTTAGATAATAAAATAATTAAATTTCTAAAATTATTTTATTTTTTGCATTTTATATAATTTTTAGTGTATATTTAAACTCTTGTATAAATGTGTTTAAAAGCATATTATAGCACTTATAACAATTTTTTTTAAAGTTACAAGTTCTGAGTTCTGTTTATTAGTATACATATATAATACATTATCTATGCATATAAAAATGGAAGTGTGTAACTATTCTCTAGTATAACTGGAATGCCTCGTGTAATTTCAACTAAACATTGCATACTCACTCTTTAGCCTCCAGATTAAAATATTGACTATATTTGACTCCCATTTTCCTGGTTTTGAAACACCTAATTCTAAGTCAACAATATTTCATAACAAAATTAACAACTACACTAATACAGATATTGCTTTATACAACAAGTTGACTACTTTGTATGATGAGTATTCAATTTAACACTTTCATTAACGCAACTCAAAAAAGTTTATAAGTATCTTTCATATTTACCAATTTATTTTTTAAAGTTAATTTTATACTAATTTTATTTGTATTGTAGGCTTTAAGAGTTAAATTTATTTATTAGTTAAAATGTATGGAATTTATGTTTAAATCAAAAATCGAAACCTTTACTGTAAACTGTAGAAAAAAATTAAATTCTGTGGTTCTAAAAACACCATTTAATTTTAATCTTTTATTTGTTCAATTTTTTCTGTGCAAAAGGTAATATAATTAATAGTGTATCATAATTTATAAGTGGTCTGAAAAAGCATGCTTATTATAGCAACACTACAGTAAATCACTACTTTATTTGTAGCAGTTATTTTGATAAAGTACCTAGTAAAATGCTATAGCATGCTAGAAATTTACAGTTAGTGTAACGAAAATTATTGTTTTGTCACTACCTACAAACTATTTGTTGATAATAAAAATATTTTATTTATTTTATGATAATGATGATTGTATTAGTGAATTTTTTGGGTTCTACTCGCGATTAATTGATATAATCAAATCACGTCCAGTCACCAAATACAAAATTAGTAAAAACTACAAACTACCAATTTTTAATAAGAAAAAAAATTTAATTAAAAAAAAAAAATTACTAAAAAAGTAGCGCTTTACATTTAAACTATAATATAAAAAATAGAAGTAGAAGTATTTAAAAAAAAAGTAGCGATAGTAATAGCAAACTACTTTTTTTTGAGGTAATAGCTGTAGCACTCTAAAAACCAAAAGCGTCCTGACCACTGTAATTTATCAAGCTTGGCTATTTTTATTTTTAATATTATATATGTTCAACTAAAGCAAAAGTAACATATTTTTGAGAATTGAGATTTATAATGTATAATATTATTCAAAATATAATTTTTAAGTCTGCACTTCTGTAATTTTACACCGATTAAATAAAATGAACATAAGTCGTGTTTCCATTTACGAAATAGAAGTTGATTTTACTGCATTATAATCTACAGTCATACATTCAGACATCCTCAAAATTTACATTAAACAAGTTATAAAAATTATACAGAATAAATGCTAATTATAAATGGTTATTTTTAAAGATATTTTTTTTTTTTTGTTTTCTGTGTTCTAGCTTGCTAGATTTTAAAATTTTAAAAATTGGCTCTCTAGTAACTTTGAATTACCTATCCTTGATATATTATATGGATAATTTATTCATATTCATTATGTAATTTTCTGTTATATTCTTAAATAAAAAACAATCTATCCCGTGATTCTAGTACCTTTATTTTGAAGTTTATACTTTCTAGTAATTCAAGACAGTTAATAATTTGGTTATTTAATTAGGAATTTTAATATATGTTTGATAAATAATAGTTTTAGTTTGGTTAAGTTAAAAATCCTTCAACATCCAAGTATTTGGAAAAGTAGTTGGATTCTGTAAATATTTGAATAAATTAATATCTTATATAAATTGTAATATATTTTATAACTTTACTATACATATTTTTATTTTATTCTTCTTAGGTATGAATATTTAATAAACAACAAAGAAGCCTTATTAGAATCAATGATCGATCCACATAAAAAGTAAATTTTTATTTTAACTTTAAATGCTTTTATCTTATATTATTATTTTTCAATTGGAAATGATAAAATATTTGTTATATTTTTAGTATATGTTATGGTTATATAATATGTATAATACTATTCAAATTAATTTTATAAAAATTAAAATATAACCATTACATTAAATTTGTTATAATGAAATAAACTATTGTAAACACTAAATTGTATTTTATTTTAGGACTGTTGTATCTGCATTACATGTTTGGTTGGATTCATATCCGGAAGACTTTCGCGATCCACCTTTACACACTTGTTTACGATGTCTACATTCCTTTACTTTTACATATTTGCCAAAAACTGAACTTCACATTAAAGCAACATATAGACTTGAACGATTCATTAAAGAATGTAAACAATTAGGTTTGTGAAATTTAATTATTATATTTTTTTCAATATTTATCTAATATTATATATTGTAAAAATGTTTAGATACTACTACATTTATTAGTGATGATTATGACTTAGTTATTGCCAATTCTCCACATTCTCCTTACAATTTTCCTAACATAGCAGAAAGACATTTTGCTGAGCAGTTAACTCGAATGGACCGTGTATGTAATTGTATTTTATTACCAAGCTGTATATCAATGTTTCTAACCTATGTTTAATTTGTATAGGATGTTTTAAGAAGTATGGTTGCTCACCAATGTTTGGGTGCAGTTTGGTCTAAGAATAAAAGAGCAGGATCTGCACCCACAGTCCTCGCTACAATTGATCAGTTCAATGCTGTGTCACTAAGAGTTATCAGTACTGTGTTATTGGCAATGAATTCAGATAGACCACACGTTATCGAAACTTGGATCGACATTGCTCAAGTATAGTAATGATAATATGTAACTAGTTTATAAATTAACTTTTTTTATTTTCATAGGAATTAAGAGTGCTTAAGAATTTTTCCTCATTGAAAGCTATTATATCTGGCTTACAATCCAATTCTGTATTTAGATTAAAGAAAACATGGCATTCTGTTCCACGTGACAAGGTAATACTTGTCAAGTAAACTGTATTAAGTAACATTGTTAAAATATTAACCTGTTTACATGAAAAAATGCCTAGGTGGAATTGTTTCAAGAACTTGCACGAATATTTAGTGAAGAAAATAATCAATGGGCACAAAGAAAATTATTAATTAGAGAAGGTACAGCAAAATTTGCTGACACATTTGGACACAATGATAGACATTTACAAAAAATTATTCAAAAGCAGCAAAGTACAATGAATGTGAGTTACATTGTACATTATATACAGCAAATAACACCCAATTATTTTTTTTTTCATATTCTAATAAAGTAAATGAAATATTTTTAGAAGCTTAACATTGGAACTATACCATACTTAGGAACATTTCTAACTGATTTGACCATGATTGATGCTGCAACTCCCGATCTCTTGCCTGATGGTTTAATTAACTTTGATAAAAAAAGAAAAGAATTTGAAGTATTAGCTCAAGTGTGTATATACATTTTAGATTCCATTTAATTTAATTATCTGTAATTGTCTTAAATATTTTTATCTTAATTGTTTGAATATTAGATTAAGCTCCTTCAAGGGGCAGCAAATTCATATAACATAACTGAGGATTCAGTATTTGATCAATGGTTTCATTCCATTTTAGTTTTGGATGATAGAGAAGCGTTCAGAATTTCTTGTCAAATAGAACCATCAGATAATATACCATCATCATGTGCGAATTCAATAATAGGAACTGGAAAGAAACAAAAGTATATTAAGTATAATGTGCACAAACTTTTAAATTATTAATCCAAATTATGTATAATTGATTACTATTCAAGGATATTTTTTACAGTTATGAACATAAAAAAAATGATTCGATTTCTAGTAATTGTAGCAGCAAAAGCTTATATGGATTATCCGATGATGGTTTGCACTCGCCAAATAACTCTTTGGATAAACAGGTAAAATAATATATATATTTCAGTAGTTCTTGAACTATATGATTAGTGTTAGTTGAGCCTATATTTCATATTCAGATTAACTCGACTCAGAAGAATATTTTAGACTTGAGGAGCACAAAACAAAAAAATTATTTTTCAATTTGAAAAAACTGTTCAAATCTGAAAAAGATAGAATAGGTTTAATATTTCTAATCTTTTAAGTAATAATTTCTAATTTAATAAGTTATAAGGAATTGAAAAAAGATGCGTGACGTCATTGGATCAAGTTTGACAAAATTGCTCATTTTATACCTGTAAAAGTTGCTTGCATCACACAATAATTAATCTACCTTTAAAATATTTTTTAAAATTTTTATTGTAAGTATGTGGAGTATTCTTATGCATTAAAGATGTTAGTAAAACCAGAATTTATCCAAATTGTCTAGCCTTTTTGGAATAATTAAAATTGTATAAAAGCATTTACGTGCACATCTGTAAACTGCAGTCTGCAGCAGTCACTTATTGTAACATAATATGGTGCAATCGACTGTTGTCTCTTTAGTATTCTTAATATAATATATTTTTTAATATTTTAAAATACTTAATGTTCAATTGAAATTTTGATATTTCTATCTATTGTCTAGCAAAATATTTACATTTAAATGTAAATTAAGGATCAAAAATTAAATATTTAGGTTGGTGAGTCATTGTGTTAATTGGGCAACTTTTACACATGTAAGATAGGCAAATATATTCAACCCAGCTATTTTTAATACCCTAATACAGTGGTTCCCAACCTTTTATGAGTGTGACCCTAAAATTTTAAATTTAACTTTTAGCGACCCAAAAAAAAGAACATAATTGCAAACATCACTTTCATTTATTAACATCAAATCGATAAATATGTTGATACATTTATCTATCCTCAAATACTAAATAAAATAAATTTATAAAATACAAATAAAAAACTGATCAACATATGTGACTTGCGTCTTAAAATATTATAAAAAGCAATTTATTCTTTGTTTCAAATTTGACATAGTTTTAATTGTATTCTCTTACTTAATGACTTCCTTGATGCTGAACATGTTCCAAGAGTTCTTTAATATTTGGATGTATATTCATTGAAAGTGCATATCGTGTGAGTGTCAAGGCGATTTCTATACTTTGTTTTGATGACAACTAACGTAAAAAAACCAGCTTCACATAAATATGTGGTTGGGAATGGTAGCAATGCATTTTCGGATTCTCTTGATAAAATCGGTTTATCTTTTAGTTGTGCCCAAAATTACGTCAAACACATTCTTCAAAAATTTTCTTTTAAGATTTGACTGATTTGAATGTCAAGAAGTTCTTCTTGGAACCCGCAAATGTCTTCACCTACTTCGTGAACAGAAATTTCAAAAGGATTTCTTACCCAACTGTATTTACTGAGCTCTACATTTTCTGGTATATATCGATCGAGTTCTATCTGTAATTTGTCCAAGTACTCTTGAAGCAGTAATTTTAAGTCATTTAATGTTACCTTTGTTGAATCTTCAAGAAATTCACTTAAAAGGGGAAATGTAGCAATTTTTCCTCGAAACAGTTTTTCCCGCCAAAGTGCAAGCTTTTTTTTGAATGATGAGATTTTTTCGCCAATATCGATCATTGTCCTATTCTTCCCATGCATCTCAATATTTAATTCATTTAACCATAATAAAATATCACTTATAAAAGCCAATTTAGCGACCCACGAATCGTCATTAAATTTATTAGCCAATGAGTGTTTTTTTTCTGTTAGAAAAATTTGTATTTCTAAACGCAAAGACATTACACGGGTAAGAATTTTTCCACGGCAAAGCCAACGTACATCTGAGTGATAAAGTAAATTTACATACTGTGATCCCATTTCGTCACACGTGGCATGGAATATTCTTGAATTTAGTGCTCTCGATTTTATGAAATTGACAATTTGAATTACGTCTTGAAGTACTGAAAAAAGTTCTGACTGAATTGTTCTAGTTGCTAAATTTCCTCGATGTAAAAAACAATGAATAATGACAACATTTGAGTTAACTTCCTGAACTCGTTTACAAAATCCTATTCGATTCCCAAGCATTGCCGGTGCACCATCCGAACAGATTCCAACGCAATTACGCCAAGCTAGATTATTTTTCCGAAAAAAATCCATCAACTTTATTAAAAATATCTAAGCCTGTTGCCGTTGTAAGAAGAGGCTCACGAAATAAAAATTCTTCACGAAAATCGTCAGTACTTCGATAACGTATGAATACCATCAATTGTGCGTTATTTTGAATATCAACAGATTCATCAATTTGTATGGAAAATTTATTAGCTGCAATCACTTGATGTACTAGCCGTTTTAAAATATTTTCAGACAAGGTCTATTCTTCGTTTAACTGTGTTATCCGAAAGTGGGATTAATTCCAATTTGTTAGCAATGTCATCTCCGCAGACCGTTCTAACCATAGAAATAGCTGCTGGTTTGATAAGTTCCTCTCCAATGTTATGTGCCTTTTTAGAGCGTGCGATTTTCCAAGCAACGTCAAATTGATGCTTTTGTTGTTTTCTGTAATGAAACTGTAAGTGTATTGGACGGACGACAATCAAGACGCATACGTTTTATTTTATCTTTATCTTCCTTCCAAAATTGTAATGGTTTATTTATCAATGTAGGATGAACAGTGTTGAGATGCCGCTCGAGTTTATTTTCTTTCATTGATTCATTTGACAAAACTTGCAGGCAGAACACACATCGAGGACGCACTAATCCCGATCGATCTTTTATTTCTGTAAGACCAAACTTCGAAAAATCATCTTTATATGGTAACGCGCGCTTAGCCATTCCAAAAAGTTAAATCACTTGAATGTTAAATTAAATAGAAAAAACACGCACTATACGTGAAAAACAACAAATACGGATGACGAAAGTGGAAAGACTGATAGAAATTAGAATTACACACTATCTCATTAAACTATTAATACTTACATACGTCGTACATATTATATTTATAAAAAAAACTACGATAAGGACGCACCAAACCGCGCCGTGACGTTCTGGGAAATATATTACGAACAAAATTTGAAATGATATGCCTATTACATATTATATTACTAATATAGTAGTATAGTACCTACCTACACGCTAGGAGGGTACGACCGCGTACAGCCCGCGCCAATCATTTACATAGGTATTTAAAATTATTGTCTTCTTTAATAATTTTACCATCAGAATATTTCGGGAATTTTTTTTTTTTTCGAAATTGAAATTACAATATAATAAAATATAATATGTAAATGTAAGGATATCTTTCGCGATCCACCGTGAAAACCTCTGCGACCCGAGGTTGGGAACCGCTGCTCTAATATCTCCATATCCCTAAATAATACTTTTTTTTATATTGAATTTTAACCAAATCGTTTTAATATTTCTGACTACAATAATTTAAAATTTAATATTAATTTGAAGAAAACATTTTTTTGTGTTGTGTGTTCATTTAAAAACTTGAAAATATAGAAATAAAATTATGCAATACTTTAACTGTTAATAACTACAGTAAAATAAATAACAATTCGATTAAAATCGTTGTCATTAAAAAATTTAATTATAGAAATAAAAAAAAAAAATGATTTATTACTTTTAACTTACAACAATGAAATATTTATTTAGCTAACTATATTATAACTTTTATAAATATTCAATTTTTTTTTAATATTTAATCAACAGTTGTCATATTTGAATTTATTTTCATTGAAATTTAAATAGTATACTTACGAGTATACATATGTACATTAAATATTAATACATAAGTATAACATTGATACAAAATGATTGTCTCCAGAACTAGGCTTGTTATAGAGACAAAGATTTTTATAAATCTACTTACATAAATATAAAATAATTAAATCAACATGTTTTAGTTAATTACATAGTTTTTAAATATTTTAGAATTACAATGAAATACCATCTTAATTGGAGTAGAAATATACGAGTAATATCTAAGCTTATAATTTAATTTTTTCATCCAACATTTTTTTTATATAATCTAAAAGAATGTACAAACTGACATCAATGTCTAATGAAGTTCGAATTTTTTTTAATAATTTACTTAAAAAATATGCATCTTTTGCTAATTTAATGGTAACATTTAAAAGATTCCTATATTTTTTTAAATGTCTTTTGTAATTTAATATTAAATAGTTCAATTTTTATTTTTATACCATAATTTTATTGTCATGGAATTGCATTCAGCTATAATGTTACCATCACTATACAAATAGTGTTTTTATCTAAAAGTATCAGCAATATATTCATTTTTGTACTAATGTTTAATATATTAAAAATGGATGTAATTATAATAGGTATATTTTCTTTTGCAGTTTTTGTGACAGTTCTTATTGTTACATCCTGTATAATATATACTATTACATTCAAAATTAATATTTAATCAACATTTTCAACTGATTAGCATAAACCTGATAAGTTCATTGCTACAGAGAATATTAATCATACAAAATATACATTTTTTGAGTTGCAGGATTCATTACTGGACCTATCTTCTTCATCGAGTAGCTATTCTTTGCAATCGTTTGATATGTCACTAAATGGAAGCAATAATACTAATATCTTAGTTAAAAATAATGTTAATAACTCAACATTTAACACTTCGTCTGATTTTTATATTATTCGGATTACGGTTGATGCTAATAATGTTGAGACTGATGGTATGTAAAAATAATAAATTTAATTATATATATATATTTTTTTTTATTTAATTTTGAATAGTTTGATATATTAATATATTATATTAAACTGTTCAAAATGTAAATTTTTTTTTGAAATATGATGAAAATCAAGATCATGAAAATATGTTTCTCCTTCTTTAAAAATAGATTTTATAATTTATAGAAATTTGACATGCAAAATATGTAAAAATGTATTATTAATTTAACTATTATCTATGATATGATTACCATCAATTATTTTTATAAACTTTATTTAATTGACAAAAGTAGAAATTGATTAAATTAACTTATAAAAAAAAAAATGATGATTTATTTTAATGGTTCGCAAAATGCCTTTGATATATAAATACATTGTTTAAAAATTCAAGGCTTAAAATAAATAAACAATGTTCTGTTAGAATATAAAAATATAATGTTTATACTTATTATTTTCCTAACATATTTTAGGAGTTGTATTATACAAAAGTATTATGTTAAGTAACAATGAACGAACACCACAAGTTATCAGAAATGCTATGCTGAAATTTTGTATTGATGATGATCCAGAAAACTATACCCTATCTCAAGTTTTACCTGATAAAGGTTTGTGTAATTATTATTGTAGTTCATGTGATTATTCATATTTGAATTTATATTTCAGAAATGATTTTACCAATGACAGCCAACGTATACTATGCAGTAAACACAGAATATGATTTAAACTTTTTGTTACGTAAAAAGACATGGAAAAGCAACACAATTCCTAAAAAATGAATATTTTCTTAAAGCAAACGTGTGATATGTTGTTATACATAATTAAGTTTAATATTTTATGTAATCGACTGTTTTGTATATAAAAAAAAAAGACAATCAATTAAATAAATAAAAATTCTGTATACAATGAATTTTGTTCAAGTATATCAAAATAATGTTGTCAGGAATCGAAGTGTATGGAAATTAAATAAGTTGTATCAATTAAATACCTTGTAATTAGTAATCATCACTAATTTTCTTTACTTAACTATTATTTTCTATATTCTATGCACACAATATAACACAAATTATAAGTAGGGTTTGAATTTGAAGACAATATAAATTATGAAAATATCACTATTAAACTACATATGAAAAATCTTGTTTTAAATCTTAGTGCGCAAACACGTTATCTGGTTTCAGCCGTAGTGGTAGAAATCATCCAGTTCTCCTGTTCAAACAAAATACATAGTTATAAATTAGAGCAGCGGTCGCCAACTAGTGGTCCGCGGTAAAAATTTGAACATTATTTATAATGTTATTAATTTAAATTGTAATTTACGAAAGTAGTGTATAATGTCGCTGTCTGTAGATTCAGTTTACAACAAATAAGAATAAATGTATAATAATCAGAGTTGGGCGTTATTCGAATGAAATTTTATCTAGATGATTATTTAAATAATATTTTATTTGAATAAATTATTATTCGAATAATTTTTTTACAATAATTCGAATAAAAATTTATTCGATTAATTTTCAACTATTGTTATTCGAATAAAAAATTAACCGATTAATTTTAAACATGGATATTCGAATAAACAATAAACAAATAGAAGAAAGTTAAGAATTAGAAAATTAGATATGTTTTTTTAAATTATATTTTAATAATTGTTTTATAATAGTTTTGTGTGGAGCTCTATATTTGAACTTTTAAATATGAGATACAACATATTATGTACCTTAGTACTTATATAGTATATGTTATATACGATAATAGCAATATCAAAAAAAAAATGATTTTATTATGTTTAACTATGTTTAATCAAATTAAATAACCAAGAATTATTCTTATAACCGTCTTTAAAATTTATTCGAATAATAATAGATGAAAATTATTTGAATAAATTTTTATTCGAATAATTGTAAAAAAATCATTCGAATAATTTTTTATTATCTAGATAAAATTTTGGCCAACTCTGATAATAATATTGTTTATTTATTTACTATCGCATGTTATAAAATAAATAAACCTAATTTCCAACGATGGTGGGTTATTATTGTAGGTAAGCGTGTCGTTATCACGCTTAGTAAAATGCTTGTAAATAATCTCTTATTAATGGGTATTCCTTGAATACGTTGATAACTACTAATGATTAGAGATGGGAAATATGAATCAGTTGAGTGAATCGAATCAACTGAATGGATTCAGTGATTCATCTCGATTCAATGAACTACTCAACTACAAGTATTCAGATAAAACTGAATCAAGACATGATTATAGGGCAGGGAATGCAAAAATTTTCCTGAGGTTATGTTAATATCGATAAACCGATATATTAAATCACTAGATGACTTGTTTTGAGTGTTTTAGTCTAGCTCTCACATTTGACGGCTGGTTCGTAACGACTAGTATATAAAGGTTTTCCATACTAATTACTATCAGTGCGAAGTACTCCCTGTTCCTCTTGATTTCGGGTCAAGTCTATACAATGGAAAGTGTTGTAGTCCGAGGCTGACGAGTCTTCATCAATCACAACGGAATTATATAAATAATTAATAATATAATACATAAATAATAATGATAACATGGGCACAGGTA
>JACXSJ010002015.1:0-60250 GCA_014851325.1 Pentalonia nigronervosa | reverse complement strand
GAAATTGTTTGGTATGGCTAGTGAGTTTGTTTCTAAAGCGTTATACAAAGAGCTATTTTGAAAAATTCCTCCATCTGATCCTCTTCCTTTCGCTCCAACATCAACATATAAAAAACAATAGTCGGAATCCACTAAGGCCATTAACACAATACTATAACTGTTTTTATAATTAAAATAATCTGAACCACTTCCGGGAGGATCTCGTATGACAACATGCTTACCATCTAGAGCCCCTACACAACCAGGAAAATTCCATTGCGTTCTAAAACCATATTCAATGTTTTTCCACTCATCTGATGTTGCAGGGGCCTGAAACATTATATTATTAAAATATGAATAAACTAATAATATTAACACATTATTATTTATATTATAGAAATTTCCTATAGAAAATTCCTCAGAGGCCTCAATAGAAAATAGTCTACAATCAGAGCCTAACTTTGAATACAGTACTAGCCAAAACTCTGAAGACGTGACACAGATTACATCGAAAATTGATACACATGCGAAGATAATCAAAAGAATGATTGAACCAGAACCATCAACATCAACATCAAAAAATAAAAAATCTATTCGTGATCATGAAATAGGATTTATGACAAGTGCTATTCACAAATTACATGAAATTTCAAATCGCGCATCACAAGTCGCTACTAATAAAGATGATAGTTATGATCATTTTGGGAAATATATCGCATCAATGTTAAGAATTATAGGACCACCAACAGCAATACGATTACAACAAAACTTCATGAATGAAATTACAAATGCTATGTGCCCCCCAGAAAATGTTATTACTGATAATTCAACGCCTGTGGAAGACAATCAAATTTAAGTACTTTTTCGGCTAGTAATGATGACGACTACATGACATTCTTAACAGATTTATAATTAAACAAATTTTATAATTATAATTATTATTGTAATTAAACAAATAATAGTTCACTATTACTAATCATTTTATTGTTATTATTATTATTTTATTTGTAATCTATACACCTAATACGGGCACAATATTATTTTTGTTTTTTTAATAATTAAGTAATCAATTTTTAAATTTTAAAGTACTTACTTGTATGAATTCTGCTAGTTCATTGTATATTGCTTCACAGGTTTCTGGAATAAATTTACTTATTGTGATTTTTGGAACACGGAACAAAAATTCTAAGCTTTTGAAGGACGCCTGTAGCTAAGTATCGTAAAGTCACCTCTAATTTTGTTTTTGCATTAATTGCTTGTCTCATGTTAGTGTCAGATTTTGAAATAATATTTGTAACACGCAATAAGAGGTATTCAAACTGACATTCAGTCATTCGCAATAGGTTTCTAAAATCTTCTGGAAAATTGCTTTTTAATTCCATACTAACCAAGTTCGACGCTCCTAACATATTTCTTCGCTGTATCCATTCTCTAACCCAAACACGTCTTTTTTTTTGTTTTCTTGTGTCCTGTAAGCGCTCCATCTTTTTTGCTAAGATAATAGCAAAAAAACGAACTTAAAACAGCACAACTTTCAACAATCAGATCATTCATGATCGATGTTTCGATAGTGACTATGTCGAAACACGAGGCGTGAACGGCACGAACTCCTCCAACCGTGTGAATGTTTCATCAATTCACACTTTCGTGAGTGTCACGAAAGAAAGTTGACTAGCGTGGTTCACTGTCGTGATTAACGCCTCGTGGGAACCCGGCATAATAATTTTAATCGTTAAAACAAAATTAGATAAAATTATGTTCTTTATTCGGCTTTGGGCTGGATTTTTTGGTATTTTATTATAATTTTTAAATACATTTTTTAAAGTATTCAGACAGCTATAACAATACTATTTTAAAAGAAACTAATAATTGCGTTTTAAACGTGGCGTAGAAACTAACATAGGTAGGTATTAATTTTTACACCTATAGAAACTGACGCACGAATATTTATATTTGTTTTGTTCTGAGTAGGAACCTAAATACGTTCTGACGTATTTCATTTTATTAAATATATTTGCAAATGTAAGAAGTCATTTAAATTATCTGTTCTCAGTCAGAAATGTACTTGTTGAGGTTTTTTTAAAAAAAATTATTATCTTAAATTAATAACCGTAATTTGGGAAATAATTTTCACTAAAAAATGTGTAAAAATTAAATTTTTGAAATTTGATATTACATATTATAATCATATATATATATATATATATATATATCATGGGGAACCACAGATCCCGCTGAGGGTTACTAGTGTGTGTGTGTGTGTGTGTGTGTGCGTGTGTGAACGCAGCCATGGAGAACCATCACCGCCGCCGTTCGTCCCGGAGACGAATGATTGATTAGTCTAGTCTCGCTACGTGGTGTACACGCATACACGTACACGAACCGTGTAATTAATCGCCGGTGTTCTGGAAGACGTCCATCTCGTCGTATAGGGGCAAACCTTTTTTTTCTTCTTCTCCCCGTCATCCTTGAAAACGTAGTCTCTTCCCCGTCGCCCGCCTACCCCTCCTCACCCACCCCGTCATCGCGTATGGTACGTTAATGTGTATAATATATAATAATAATAACACAGCACATTTTATATAGGAGTAGCTGGTATATTGTAATAGTCGTTGCGGTCGCGGTCGTCGTTCCCCATTCATGACGGGTATTTTACGGTCAGGGTTGCATCGACGACCGACCGACCGACCGACCGACCGACCGACCAACAGACGAGACGAGACTAGAATCGTTCATACACCGTGGATAATAGCCGTGGTCGGCCGTGGAAATGATGAAAATGTAATAGAGAAACAAAATCTGAGTACGAGCGCTCACTGCAGTACCTAGTATGTATAATATACCTATAACGATATTACAATACTCCGACGTGATCCGGACTGGTCAATAAACAAAAGTTTAGTCCAATTCTAGGAGGGTTCGAATAGAGCTTAGGTATTTCGCATTCCCCATATTCTCCTAACATTGTTTTAATTTTTTTTTTTGCCCCCTTTAATAAAATTTATCAATTGTAGTATCATTTATGTAATAAACAATTACACTAATTAATAAAATATATAAATGGCAGTTATTACTTCTACTATAATAGAAAATATCAAAAATGTGTTAAATTTGTAAGTAAGTAAAAATAACTTAAATAAGGATATATTTCTGATGACAAATGTGTCTAAGATAAAAAATGATGATTCCAAAAATAGACCAAACTAGAATCCAGTTTATAAATAATTTTAAAATAATTACAAATCGTTCCGATAGACGAGCTATAAAATAATAATACTCATTATATAGAAGATATTTTAGGGAGCTTTGAAATTATTCGATTAGCTACAAAACACCTATTTACACTTGCCATGGACTGGTCTTGTATGACAGGCTCGTCAGCCAATAATTTTCACGTACTGCAAAACTGCTGCTAATAGCTAATTATACACCAATATAATTTTCACACCAAGAACACGCACACAACAACCTTCGCACAAAATTTCTGAAACGTCTGAGACACACTATGCATTGTACCGTACATATTTACGTTTGTGCAATGTATACGATAAAATATATTATATACGAGCTGCACCGCACACGGATGAACATTGCCCTCTCCTGATGCAACCCACCTGCCAACCATATTTCTTCAGAATTTGAACCGAAATTTCACAGTCATATGCATAGAAGTCGTTTTCTCGATTATCCAGTCATACAAATATGTAATTATACTGGTATTTGCAATAAAAAAATTGAACGAACTCACGTGTGTTTACTGCAGTAATAGCATTGATACCTCTTATGTCCAGGGTGTGACAGAAAAACCTGGCAAATGAAAAATGATAAATTGATATTGGTTAAAAGTATAAAAAAAAATATGATAATTATATGGATAATAAATGATTTAAGACCTACTTATATTTGAAAAAAGAATATTTTGAAAAAAGTTATTACGTTTTGAGTTAGTTTACTTAAAAAAAAAAAAAAATGTAATACAATTTAATATTTTTATTTTTAATGTTGAAAAATTAAAGTTTTAAATATTAATTGGAACAAATGTTACTTTATTTGTTAGGTCATTCTGCACACTACCTAGCCATGTATGAGAGACTGAAGTCACCAACGACTACATTTTTTTGATACAACTTACGAGCACTTTAAATTCATCAATAGTGTTGAATTCTAAGATATTCTTTTTGAAGATTCTTTGACGTCCACTACACACCGAATGCAAATTATTTCGTACGTCAATAACAGCAATGACTTTGGATGCGCTCGAATAAGACAGTTCAGAACTTACGTCATCTCTCTTTAAAGACGACATGCAGTCTAGTTAACGGCTACCCAATTTTTTCGAATATGATTTGAGTGTTGAAGAAGGATGGAAAATATGCAAGATGTGTAAGAGTGAGGTACACAAATAGAACGATAGTAAAATGACTCGATAGTTAAAGAGTGATTTTTAATCAAAAACCAAATTAATTTAAAACCACGAATAATAATTAACTACTAGATGATCTTTATATACTTAAATATTATAAAACTACGCAATATATTAATAGAATATAAAATAATTATATGGAAGAATCATAAAAAATTAAGCACATTTTGGAAACAATAAAACATTATATATTACAAAAATAACAAACGTAGAAAAATTATAAAATAATTCATTATTTCAAAATAAAACTGCAAAATTCAGCTGATTACGTAAAATGCCTATATTCATAATGCCGTTGAAGATTAATTTTAATTAATTTTTAAACTAATATTATACTATCAAAAATGAGTTTTGAGGAAATTATTATTATTATTATTTGTTTTTCTATTAATAGCATTTATAGGTAATTATAGCATATTTATTAAGAATAATATGTAATAATATATTGTGATGAATTGATAATTTTACGTCATATTTATATTAATTAAAATTTTTACTAATTATATTATTAATAACATTGTATGTAAAAACGGAAAATAAAAAATTATAAAATCGATAATTTAACTAAATCCATGGTTGTTTTAATTTTCTATGTAAAAGCTTACCGAATATTTCATAAATGAGTGATTTAAAATCTATTCCAGACACTTAAAAATTGGATTCGAATTAAAATTTTATTCAGATCAATATTTATATTTTCATTCAAAAATATCATTTATAGTGGTAAATATTTGAATAATATATTTGTTAAACAAACGAGATGGTTTTGATAAGACATTGATTTATTCTACTTATGTCCAAAGACATTATATTATAATGCCTACTGATGATACAAAGAGCTTCGAATTTTACAAATTCTATTAATAGTATATAAGTTTATTCATTATTTTTATTTTGTAGTTAAAAATTCATAAACAAGTTCATACCAAAGATTTGAAAATTGAATACAAAAGTCCTCAAAAGTTATCTTTATTTAGAAAAAAAAAATAGCGTAATTTCACTAATATTTTTTATGAGTATCTGAAGTTTAAATATTGACGAAATTTGATATTCTTGAGATAAATAACATTTATTATCAAACAATTTCCTTTTTTTTGTTGTAATTCAAAAAATATTATCCGCAATTACTTGAAATTACCACAAAATGGTTATATTATTATTTTCTACATATAATGGTATAATTTTCTGAATATCTTGGCTATTTTTAAGCTATTTATAGACATTTTTAATTTTTAAATTTTTATAGGTATTTTCTTTAAATGTCGATTACAATTTGTTTGCTATGTAAAACAGCTTGTAAATGTAATACAATGTTCCTTATAAGTAGTTCATAATGTAACTAAAAAGTCTAAAATATTTATATACATTAATGTATAATTTTTTTTATAGACATTTCATGTTAAAATTTAAACGAAATTAGTTCTAACGAATGATTATTTAAAAGTATTATTCGTGGGTACTCGAAACTTTTAACGTAAATTATTATATTTTAAACACACAATAGCATTTTTAATTACAGTGTTATTAGAATAAATGAATTCAACCTACCGTATTAGATTACTAATTGTAAAATGAATTACTATAGTAGAAATATTAATTATCATAAAATATACTTAGTAATATAAGCTAACGAAACGTCTTCGATCAGAATCGTTTTTCGTAATAATTTATTGCTGAACTCAAATTTAACACATTCACTAATGTGACCTACTCAATGACGAGATACACTCAACACCTACTGTACAGTAGAAGTTACATACTTTTTATGTATTTAAATATTACGATTTAAAACTATACCTACTATTATGCCTGTAATTAAAATGTAGGGTTTAACTCGGAATAATTGTAGATTTTCAATAGGTAGTTCGTTTACTATCTATTGCGTCGAGAAAATGTGCTTATATTTTAACTTTTCGTTGCATTTAAGCATACTATGTGTAATGTGTATAGGTACTATTTAACAGTTTTTAATTTGAAAAGTGTAATAGGTACCTATGTTTCTAATATAGTCAAACTTTGGCCCAATGTTGCATAGGTTGAAACATTGAATTATTAATACGTTATATATTAACCACTAATAATTTTTGTTAAACATGAAATTTAATACTTCAAAAACTGGATTAAAATGATTTTGTCGTTATTGATTTTTCTACACAGGCAAAGAATAAATTAAAAATAATAAAATTTTTTAAAATTATTTTTATTTTTAAAATAATAATAATCAAGTGTACCTATGCATAGTGTCTAGCCAATTTACTAGAGTTCCTTGACACACTGTTGTTGTAATACACTGCACTGATATACAGGATATGGATATGGTGAAATATGGTTTTAATTGGAGACTATAATATTATATCGTATAATAAAAGGATTCTAGATTCTCTAACATTGAACTATTTGCATCAGCCGCTTGCACGGTTGCACATTCGTAAGTATAAGATGCAAGTGCGTCGTATGTGTATGCAATTATTGCTGTTGCCGGGCAGAATCTCTTGGTGGACGAGTGTCGAAATATATTTTTTTTTTAATTTATTATCATAATAATATTATGTTACTATTGTGTAATATTACATGAATCGTAAAATGAACTAAATAATTATGATAACTATAGGCTCGGTGTATAAATGTTACGTTGAATTTATAATGCGAAGAAATGTAATATAATGCCTGGCTAGATGATGTCATGATGTTGGGGGGGGAGTCGGGGAGGGGGGCAATTAAGTACTTATAAATCAACCTAATTATATTACATTACCGCAGAGGAACAATCTCCATAAAAGTGTCCGCCTTCGGACTCTCGCAGAAGACTGCAGCCTACGTTCCGAGCGCTACTGCTCGACGTTTCTGCAGCTGTGCAAGGACGACGTCCGTTCAACTGCGCATCTCTTAACTGCAGCCAGTTTACGACGTATTATAAAATTATGGTATAATAAACCTGTGCAGATGTTTTCGATCGGAAGACACCTGCGCACAGCTATTCACGCGATATCCAAATAATATTGTCGTACTACTAGTGATCGACATATGCGGAGCACGACTGTACATCAAAATCAGTACCATCGCGAGCCCTACACATTTTAGAATTTTGCACAATTGCGCCTTATAATAATTATTATACGTGTCTGACGATAATGTTAAAGTGATATTATATGATGTTTATTATCGTATTAGGTACACTGTTTAGACCAATATGTTCGTCCGTCATCATCGACACCATGACCTCGTCGTATATATTATTATAATATTCAATTACAAACTCGATTTCGATATCAATAATATTATTATTACCTGGTATTTAGCGCGACAATATTAAGGTCTGATGGTTGTAAATACCTACTTCAGATTCTGTGCATGGAACGGTCGGTGGTTTTGGAGTGAAATATTATTGTTTTTATATATGCCAAACACGCCGCGGTGGCCACTCTGTGTCGAAGGTAATATTCCATTTACATATTTTTTACATACCTACTAGATAAATTAATATGATAAACTCTGCTATTTCGAAATAACCCAAACAAAATGTAGATAATATGTTTTCTAGCAAGTATCTAATTAATTATATTGTCTGATGGATCCAGCATAAACATGGACAAGCACATGTCATTAACATTTCTCAAGGCTTAAAATATGTTCTAGGAATTTTTAGAAATATATTATCATAAATGTATGCGTAAAATAATTATACCGACTAGGTATACGTTTCCCTTGGGAATCAATATATTATATTATTACGCCCGCCTGCGGTACATCAAAATCGGCCATTGTCAGCGACGATTACATCATTTTTACTTTTTTTCTTCTTCGCAAATATGTTTATGTATGTATTACTGTTGAAATTAATCGCATTCGATTGTATAATTGACGTGTAATTTTATAATATGCACATAGGTAATTAATTCAGTAATATTTAATAATATTTTAATGAAGAATAATATGTTACACACCGAGTGTGTTGAACGTAACAACAATTATTTTAGTTTATTATAGTAAAATTATAAAAGAATTTTAAAAAACAACGTTTTGACGTAGATATTATGTAACTACATTTAATTGATACGTCGCACATGGTACATCACACTGTAAATCGTGCCGACGATATTATAATGACTTATGCTATCGATCTGCTTTAGTTGGATTGTACAGAGCATCATTTATGTCCATGATAGATCTAGAATGTATATTTCATATAATAATGCCAAGAATTATAAGGGATTCAGATATTATGAAACCATCAACCCAAAAGACCCGAATGAATGCTCTTAATAATTACGATCGGACATGATAGGAATTTCGCTTTACGATTCCATATAAAATACTAGGCCAGAATTGATTGAAGACAATTTATTATTAATTCTTATTTGTTGTCATTCAAAAGAGTTGCAGTAAAAGTAAATAATAATCAAAAACAACATAAAGTCAAATTCTGTAGTCAATATGTTATATATTGTTAAATTTATCAAGTAGTTTCAAGATGTAACAAATAAGTAATAGCAATAGTTGTAATCATTTTAAACCATGAATCAAATACAATAGTTAGTTTCGATATAATTAGTTAAGTATAACACGAGTGTTACAACATATTAATTTCGATTCCGTATTTTTGTCTGGTTTAGGGGAGGGGTGGGGTCATAAAAAAAAGATAAAGCCAGATATATTAATTAATGTACTTACGTATAAATTTCAATAAAATCGTGTAAATAAACTAAAGTCTAAATTATTTAGGTTAAGGTTCTTCAATTACAATAATACCGTTACAATACATTATTTTATTATAGTGCTCAAGGATCTATTGTTTGTTCGTATTTTGAATTATTTAATAATGGTTATAATATTGTAAATGATATATTTCACAGCCCTCGTAAGATGGTCATATTAAAATAAAATTAATCCGAAGGATTCGAGTGATTATAACTTGTTGGGGTATTTGGTCAATTGACAACTGATGATATATACGTTATATACTATAATATACGTTCATGTGGCTTAGTCGAAAAGCCACTGGTCTAACGTGGATTTATAACAAAAAAAATTGTAAATTTAGTGACCGAAAACACAAAGTTTGTACTTGTACAAATCATCTCAAACAATGTCGATAGTTTGTTGTGTTATGCATATGTATACGTATATAATAGGTGGTTAAATTTTAAAAACGAAATTTTTAGGAGCCACTTGCGCGTGGAATTTCGTCTGAGCCAGCGGAGTGTCACTTTAATCTACCAATGAAAAACGTCCCCGTCGACGGGTGCAAAAACGGTAAACGTCGGTGTTTATTTCTTTTTTTTCTTTTGGAAATTTCGTGACGGGATGTGAATATCGCAGTACCTATATATATAAACTATTTTATCGGAACTGTCGCTATCGCCCGGGTATCGCACGTGCGCCGGAAACGAGTCCTCGAGATATCCACTCGAGTATTACTTTTCTACACTTCGCCTGACCTCACGTTTTTGTTTCTGTTATTTTTTATTATTATCATTATTATTATTATTATTATTTCATCTCCGTCGATTCCGACTCAATAAATCTGTCCATAACGACGTCGACACTACTGCTGCTGCGTTACGCTTGCCGCGCGTCATGTCTACTGCGTCTAATTTATCGGCAAAACACACGCGGCACCGTCCGGACGCCGAACCGCGTCCGCCCTGGAGATGATTTTCGTGGCCCGCGTGCCGCCTTGTTCCGGCGTAAGAAACACACGCGCGCACGCGCGCACGCACTCTCTCACACGCGCGCGCACGCACACGCACACGCTGCGCACACACAAACCCGTCAATTACTATTATACACAGGCGAACGGCGCTGGCCGTCTCTCGCTGTCTCAGCCGCGTAAGCACTGATCCTGACCTTGGCATACCGCTTTTGGAATATCACCACCGGAAAAGATTTTCGTCGTGGAAGAGAGAGAGAGAGAGAGAGAGAGAAAAAAACGCAGGTAATAATACCGTAAACGGCGAAGGCATTATAATTATATCGTTCGATTCCCTCGGCCCGTTGCCGCGGCGGCGTATCACACCTAACGATCGTATTATTATCCGTGGTCCGCACACGTTAAAAGTAGATATTCTTATAATATGATATTATATACGCGCCGATCATTTTTTTCCGCTCACTCCAAAGTTGACGAAACGTTTTCATTGAGATTGTTTTTTTTCAATTATCTCGTGTCTCTCCACTTGTTGTGTGGTGCGAGTTTCCGTCGACACGCGTCGATTTTTTGGGGTCCTGTGTGCGGATACATCATCTAACAATCAAATCGATTTTCAAAAAAAAAAAAAAATAAATAAATAAATAAAAGTAACAACACTAGGTATGGACACGGATAAAAATAAAAATAAATGTACGATATCGTATTATAATAATTAGGTATAGAAACCACATCAAGTATATCATTAGTCGCTAATGAAATTATAATAGAAAATGAGAAAATAAATTAACTTTCCTAATAATAAATATATAAAACATGAGTTAGGGTATGTCAAATCGATATTATGTTCTGAATAGATAGCGAGGGAAAAGTGTTTGGGGCACTATTTGTTTATAACAATAGGTATACTGACACAAAATAAGTTTATTATCATATTCGGTAAATTTAATGCATTAGTAATATTAAAATAAATAGTAGGTCCGAATTTCACTCAGAAAATCATAAACGACAAAATCGGCATAAAATAAAACTTTATCGTAGGTAATTAAAATTGAATTATACATCATTATGCACCGTCAAATTTCATTGTATTTTTCTAACCAAGTAAGTATTAATAATTATAAAAATGAAATGAACAGATTTTTTTTATAGCTATACAATTATTATTTATTAAAAAATGCTTATTTTCTTTTAATATTAAAAGTAAAAAGTTTAAATTACCCAAAAAGTGTTTGAATTTTTAAACATTCGTTGCATATAGAATAAATAATAATTAATAATTTTAACTGAAACATTGCGTCCACATACAAATATAATATTATGTTTCACCAGCAGTTGTAATTAATAATAATTCTCGAGCATGATTTTATTGAACTGCGTGGCTATTAATCTAAATATAGGTCATTATTCACTCGCAGCAGTGTTTGATAACTCGACTGATTATTACGGACCAAAATAATAATAATTACATTATTTTATGGGGTAACCTTATTATATCCATCGATTTTGGACCATGAAAAGAGATCGAACATGGCGCCATGCTGGTGGATTTTTCAACACTAAAACTTGAACATTACATCATGATTTGTTCGTATATTATATTATAATATGCTCGCGGATGACTCTTCCGGGGTCCGTCCGACTTCCGAGCAGTGCATGAAAACTAATCGAGGTTTGTTCTCATGCCCGTCAATTTGACATTTCAATATACTCGAGGGGCGGGTGGAGCCGGTCCAGGCGGTGCACACGATCGCCGGCTGTGTATGGCTAATTCGTCTCACGGAATTTAATCATAGAGTTCCATGAATCTCAAGGACGAAACACGGGAAAAAAAAGGTTCACATCATTATTGTGCATGTATTGAAAGATGAATATTGCGTCACACCTGAAATGGATCAATAAAAAGTCGTGTGCAAGTTCTGAAATACTTTTTTTTCACCAAACACACATGACGAAATACAGATTAATTGTATTTTTTGGATTTTCGAACTTTAAGTGGGCAGGTACTGAAGTGAAGTCGTCTATCACTTCATTATCTTTCCCCTCCCATCACTCACTCTCTCTCATTCTCTCTCTCTCTCTCTCTCTCTCTCTCTCTCCTTCTCTCTCTCTCGTAGGTCAAGATTGGGAAAATATAAAATATCATGATGACAGCACAATATTTTTCCATACTCGAAATAGGGAATTCTCTTTCATAAATTTATTAATGAGTACATTTTTTACTGTTAAGTATTAACTAGGTACATTAGGAATTAATTAAAATTAAATTTATACTATACCGTTATTATTTTGTTTATTTAGAAAATAATTAAAGTTTATACATTCAGCATTGTGTTTTAATGCTGAAGTGTACTTTGAACGAACTTAAATAAATACGATACACAACCTTTAACAATTAAAATTACAATAAATTAATTCAAATTAAAATTTCTGAAAGTCTTAAAAAGCTAAAAAAATGTTTATGTGATATCTATATGATTTAAAACTTTTATTATTTATGATTCGTAGTGTAAAATAGTTTCATAATAAAATGTATAATACAAAAGAAAATTATATATGTAGGAAATTATGGTTGAGTAATCTTTTAATTACAATTATTTTATTAATAATATAGTATATATAGATTTCATAATTTATTATTTATTTTAATATCATCAAGTAAATAAAAAAATTCTTTAGTTAATAATGAAATACTTTAAATTAAAATTAATATGTATATATCAGATATACTGCAAAGTACTGATCTTATAAAGATATTTTATTTTTATAAAAATGAACAGAAACATTAACATTCGAAAATGTAATACTTCATAACATGATAACCTAACTCAATTTAAACTTACATTTTATCTAAAACTGAGTTTGTGAATATTTCGAAATCTGTGTTGTAAAAAAAAAAAAATGATTGTTTTTTAAATTTCTGTTATTATCGCATAAATGTAGGTATTCGAAGTATCTATTTTTTGTTTTAAATTATACTTTTATTATATCAATCAGACCAAAATATTAATTAATGTTGGTACAAGCATCAATACTTAATTTCTAAAATGTATTGTTTAGCGTAATATTAAAAATTCATAAATATATAAATATAATGTTAAAACTTCTTTCACACCTCTAAATGTTGTTGTAACTTGATATATTATTTGCTTGTGTATTTTAAACTTACAATTTATTGTAACTTGTGTTCTTTGGTATTTTTTAGAAAATGACATTTAAGTATAATATACTAAATTTCATTACACATGCGATGTTTTCCCTACACATTAGAACAAACATATTTTACATTATAATAATATGTTACATTTTAATTGGGCACTTAAGCGCGTTTTTGTTGAACTAGGCAGAATTGTTTTAAGTATGATGTTATTCTAAACTTGTAGTTAAAGAGTAATATGCCAAACTTCCCATAATATTATTTTCATAAGTTGTCATGTTTAATAAGTAATATTACATTATATTATAAACAATGATGTTTTCGCTAGATTTTTTATAGTGTACTCGTATGTACATTAAAAAAATCCATACTGTATTAATTTAGTACTTAAACTATAAAATATCAACAAAAAAATTGCTTGAAATTTTTTATTATCGTGATTTAAATATATCAAATTACGAAACGAAAAAAACATTGTACATTTAACGGATAAAAGTGATTTTTTCCAAATCCTAAATTATCATTAAATGATAGCGTTTATTATATCAACTGTTAATTTTATGGACATGAATATAATAATGAAAATTGTTTTTGATTACTTTTTAATTACTTTTAATAATTAATATATCACATGCTTATAAGCATTTAACTACGTACCTCAAATATTTTTAAAAGGTTTACGCTGATTTACTAATTTGGTAGGCTAATTTACAATACTCAGCAAAACACCTATGGTTGTAATGAACACTTAAACGATTGTTAAACATTATATAATATTATAGATATTATTGAGCCTTAGGTTGTACAAGATGAGGGTATATGAAGCAATATAATATTCTAATTATATTATAAAAATATAATTGTTATTTATTTTGATAAATGCGCAAAGTTATATATAGTACTTAAACAAACTGTGAGAAAAAGTATTAATTTTTTTTTATAGTTATTAGACTTTTGTTTATTTCTGTCTGCCTCATAAGATTTTTTTCCGTTGCCAGTTATTCGGTTTTTATTAATTGTTAGTTTATGCTAAAATTATAACATTTTTATTTCATGATGTCCACTACAATTCACTTGATTACTCGTACATAATGAGGTACTCTTAAAAATCATGTCATTTTGATCGTAGCTAAAGGAAAACTACCGCTAGTCTAATCTCCGTCACAGCAAACGAATTGTGTCCCAAGATCCCTTTTTCATACGAATTACGTCCCGACGATATTTAACAACTACATCAATTGTGTCTCAATAATATTTAACAACTACACTAATAATTGCGTCCGACGTAAATACACTATTTTTCTTTCTATTTAATACAGACTGAGAACTATCAATATAGCAACATTAAATATTATATTAGAATAGATAGGTTAAAAATATTGTTTTCGTCGTTAATCCATTAACTAATTATAATAAAAAATATATATATAAAGAATGTTATAGGTTATTATATTATTATATTAAAATGTTAAATCGTATTTATTTATGAATTGGTGAAAATTTGAATGATACAATTTTGATACTCGTATAGTCAAAGCGTGTTATTTTGTCCACGTCGTATTTAATCATTTGTTTTTTTAAAAATTCTTGTGTTTGGTATATCTCATGTGTTATTTTCTTTATTTGACCACTACTGCAAATTTTGATGCAAGTATCTTTTCGTACATTTTTAAATACATCAATAAATTTGTGGATATTTAGATGAGCAGAATAAAGCACACCGTTAAATTTTGAATGGGAAACTTCATAGCTATTTGTTGTTTGTGTAATTGAACTTGAATACATTGTTCATAAAAAAGGAGGAAAGTCTTCATTTTGTGGTAAAACAGTTTTTTATATCTTCAGGTTTCTAAAAAGGGAGACCAAAAAATATTTTTAAGTAATTACTTATTTCTGATTTTAGTTTATATTCATTACTCAAACCTAGAGCTTGTATTAGTCTCCACCAACTCTGGCCTATTAAACAATATATTAAACAATCGACATCCTTTTATTCGACGAATAGCCAAACAAATAATACTTCTGAGTGGGACGCAATTAATATAGTCGTATAGAAAAACCGGGACGCAATTCATATGCAGCCATCTCCGTAGTACCTACATACATAAAAATAAATTAAATTATTCTTAATTAACATTTTATTTAAATTACTAACACGATCATTTATTTTATTAAAACTAAAAAGGTAGTATTAAATCGAAAATTTATTGCCAACGACGAAAGTACAAAATTGCACTTAAACATTATAATTATATGATACATAGCTTTTTCCGACAATGTGCTGCACGCAATAACTTTAATTTTATTTACGTCATTACGTGCAGGGACTATAATTTTTAGGTTATAGTAAGTACGCACAATAGGTATAAATTGTGCATGTATTTTTAGTTTATGACAGCAGATAAGTACAATGAAATATTATTTTCTATAAGAGCATATTATTATTTTCAAAAAATTAATTTTTACCTTCTAATAGTTGCTTTATATTTTAATGAACGAGTTTAAAATAAACGCATAATATTAAAGGAATAAAATAATATTATTATTTAATATGTTTAAATATTATTCTATAAACATATAGAACGTTTCATGTAAATTTTAATTTTAAGTGTATATTTGATGCAAGAGACGAATATGTTAATTGACACAGTATAGTTACTTTTTTTTTTTTATATTAAAACTATAATTTTATAACAATGTATAAATTATTTAAGATACACCTGCGCCTAATAATATTTACTAAATATTTATTTATTTTTATACCACTTAATAATTATAACTATTTTATTTATCTATTAAATAATAAGACTAGGTTTATTATTTAATGAGACTTCGTGGTTAGAAAAATACCATTAAAATCTACGATCTCAGTATCATCAAAACTGTATAATACTTTGGGTACGCTCATATAATTAAAATTGTACCATGGAACATGCACTGAATTTCTAACAATTCAGTTTTTCTCTCAAATTCATAAAAATTGAGGAAATATTGGATATCCACATTCAACACAACATAATCCAAAAGATTTGATACGTCACTATGTAATTTTTATTCGATGGGTATTTTTGTGGAAATATTATTCGTCCAGGCAATTTCGGTTCCTATTTACTGTGTAATCAGTTTAGAAAATAGAGATAATTTAAAACTGATTGCACGAAATGTGAATTGTTGTCTGATCGTGTTTGAACTTACGACAAGGTTACCTAATTAGTGTTATAATCGCCAGGCACGTTTTAATTGCACTGCTATTCGTTTGCACGTGATTAACGAAGGGGAAGCCTTGCACAACCATTATAATGAACTGTTTCATTCTCAATTTCGTAGAGTTTTGTTGCGACTGACTTTGGAAGTCGCCCTGATGAAATTAACATAACATAGACTATATACATATTATATATATAGTACTGGAAGCCTTCTGAGTATACGCAATAAAAAAGTAATATTTTTTTTAAAATTAAAAATACTTAGTTTTCAATGTTTTTTATTATGTGAAAACTTTATTAATTGCATAGGCAATACAAATGATGGTAGGTTTATAATTTAGTATTATATATCAGTTCAATATAGCAATATGTATCAAATAAGTAATACATAATAAAATATATAACATATGCATACATAATATATTTCCCGTCGAAAATATAAAGCTATATATTTTTATAATGAAACTCATCGGATTTGATCAAGAACTTAATTAATTATTGAGTGAATATATACCTAATACAATGTTATTAAATTAACTTAACAGACTTATCTTAAATAATTTCGTTACTAAAAATAAATGTTATCAAAGATGAAACTTACCTAAACAAAACTCTAGTAGCTATAAAATATGTTCTTAGTAAAATATAATGATTTGATAATAACTTTATAAAAATGAACTATATTCAACTAAATTAAATTTTTTTTAATTGATTCTGAGAAATCATTTATTGATATTTATCAATCTTTATTGAATTGAAGTATTAGTTTTCCATTAATTTGAATGTTGACCCTTCGCCTGAAATGTTTACAGCTTACAGAATAAATGCATTCCACACTGACATCAATATAAAATATTAATATAATATTATACAGTATATAATTGTATATAAATTTCAGTGTCTATTTACTTTGTATGAATTTCATAAATTTTTTTGTGCATTATGAAATTGTTTTACTAAATAAATAAATTAATTTAAATATACTGATGTGCTTATTTTGATAAAAATATGTGATATTTTTTAATTATTATAATGTGTATGACGTGTTTAATGATATCAGAAATAATTTTCTTTTTCTTATCATCGCAGAATTTTCGAGAAAATTTGTCTTAAATTTTTAGACGTGCTGAAGTTAAGCTTTATTTAATTTTAATAATTCTGTACCTATCCACCAGTGTATTATAAATGATATACGTTTATAATGTAATTCCGATGTCACTAATGTAGTAATGTGTAATCAATATACGCATACATAGACATATCTTATTCGCGCAATGACTTTCCCTTAATTATCCTATTGTTTTGCATCGTCGCGTTTTGGACGGCCATTATTATTATTATTATTATTATCATCCTTCACATGAACACCATCCTGTTGTCGGATCTTAAACGGGTTTTTGTTCGGCTATTCTATTTTGTTGTGTTTTTTTATATATATTTATTTATTATTTTTATTTTTTTACAAGCCATAAAAGTATTGTAAACACGACCCAATAGGATTTACGCTGCGTTGCCGACGGAAAACAAATTCAGAACGACTCTTTTATTATTAAGGATGTTACACGACTGGAATACACCACTAGCTACGTATAGTGTCCTGCTGCAGTGTATCGCATAGAAATCAACCTAGCTGGGTGACGGTTTTTTTTTTTTGTCCGGGCGTGTACGTTTCTTCACAATATAAGTAATGATAGGTAGAACGTTTATTTCAACATTTCGCCACCACCTACGACGTGTAAGTGTGTAACCGTAGCCAAGTACAACATGAACAACAAACATGTAATTATCACACGTTGTGTGTATGTACCACTATTATACAGTGGATAAAATATATAATATCACAACTGCGTAAGACACTTAGACCGTTGGAGACAACACTGTGGTCGGCTATAATGATGTTGTAGGTACACATTATACTATCGAACTATAATAATAAAATGTTATACTGAATGGTTAAATTGTTTATTGGTTACCTCTCGATTGAACATTCAAAATAATCCCAGGTTGAATTGATGTTGTCTATTTTTTTGATTTTTTTTTATCAAATAAAATATGCTCATCGATACGCAAGTGGTTGTCATTTTTGAGCGTTTGCAGTTACCAGAAACAGACGAATGTTTACAATATTATTGTGAAATACGTTATAGTATACACAGCCAAATCGAAAATATTGTTAACGGATGTTGTATAATTCATAACCATGGTATTTTGAGTTCGTAAATTTAAAAAACACGTATTTAATTCATCTTGCTCAATTTAAAATTAACGTTGATATTAATTAACTGTTCAAAAACTAAATGAACAGAAAAGATAATTTAATCGAAACTTAACTTATAAACCGTATTCTAGTTGTGTAATAGTTGATTATCTTTTGATTTTACCTAAAAATAAAACATATTACATATTAATCGATACTCACTTAGTTACATTTTAATATATTATATTATTTATGGTAAAAATAACTAATAATAATTAATTGTTTTTTTTATATATACGATTTATATTTTCGATATGTTTTTAAGGTTTCCGGTATATCTATAAGAAAAAAAAATTTTTTTTTAATTTTATTCTGTAGTAGGTAGGTATAATGTACAATAAGTAAACAGAATATAATGTTTCATATATACATTGTCATATGCAACGATAATTAATGCAGAAAATAAATTACAGTCTTAGTAAAAGTATGACAATTTAAACTGTCATTAAATTGATATTTTTTGAGAATACTATCTCGTCCGTGATTTTTATCTATAAACATAATTTAATAATATTTATTTCAAACTTTGTGTTTTAATATTTACTGTAAATATTTTTATAAATATTATTTGTTAGTTGTTACCAACAGACAGAAAAATATTCATAAGTTTTAAAAAATAACGAAATAATGTGTACTCAAGTTACCACTAAATACTTAGACCTATAATTTACAACTATTATCGTTCTTAAATGTTTTGTGGAATTTGTAATATAGTACGACAAACGCACTTTCTCCGGTATAAATTTATGTCAGCTATAAGTATCATGTATAATGCATATACATATGGTAAACTATAATACACTATTAAACATTATTGAACAAATCTATAGGTATTATTGTAGTTATTATTAAACTATAAACAAAAAAAAAGTATATTAAATTCTTCCAATTTGTTCAACTTAATTATGATTAATCATATATACCGTAGCTACGAAATATGACGAAACGAGAGTAAAAACATAATAATTACGATATTTATTTTTCAATTATTGTTTTTAAATTATAAATCCTTATTTTTGTTTAATACAACAATAGTAGTTGGTTAAAAATTGACTACCTAGAATTATGCGTATCATTTGAAAAATATGATTGGACGTATATTTATAAAAGCTTTTTGAATATATCTTGGCGTATAACGAAAAATGTAAATTAGCCGTGAGATACAAATATTTTGCTGTACAATTTTCGGAATCTGTTCCGATTAATTTTAAACACACGAGACAAATTAATGGTTTTATTTTTTATAAACAAACATGTCACGTGTTGTATTTATTCTATTCTTAAAATTCATTGAAGTATATATTTTACTGAAACATAAAAGAAGAAATTTAAAACAAATTAAATAACTTAAATTTTTCAAAATAGATGCTTTCTAATAAAAATATAAATTAATATAACTTGATTGTATTCTGAAGTGTTTTAAATAAAAACAGATTAAGTACGATAATAGTTATAAAAATTTCTCAGAATAAGATTTCTAAAAAATATACTGTCATGAATTTGTGTGTTGGTTTAAATTTAATAAAATAAACTAAAAAATTGAATTATTATTTTAATATTTTTTTAAAACTTATATTGATTAAAATACATGTTTGTCATTAAAATGAAAAATATGAAATCTTTAATCTAATAATATTGTGTTTGAAAAATAAAAACAATTTAAAAAAAAATCAATGTTTAAAAAATCTTAAGTCGACTTTAATTTGTTGAGTATATACTTATATTAAGTTTATCAATTGTGCAATCATCATTCAAATCGAAATAAAACGTATCATTACCAATCACCATATTCTCCTACTAACTAGATTTTTGATTTTATTAAAATTATCTTTTGGTAGTTAGCCATATAAATAATATTATTAATGAATCGTTCAAGTTATTATAAAATATACATTTTATCTAAAAAAAAAAATTATATTATTTTATATTTATATGCATTTCAATTATCCACTTGTTGTGATTACGTTTTATTATTTGATCATATAATATTATGCATTGATCATTATTACTACATTAGATTTATAAATACGCTATCATATATTATCAGCTGACATTTGATTCTTGTTCATATCATATAAATTTAATTATATGTATATATTATTATAAAAATAATTTTCTATTATTTACTTAAAAATTGAGGTTAATGAAAATAAAAAAAAAACAGAAGCTTTTAATATAATGACATTGATTATGCTATTGCACATTATTAACTTAATTATTCAATGTTACGTTACGTTATCCCTATATTAGGTAAAATATGACAAACCCGTAATCCTATTTTATTTAAAAATAATATAATTTAGTTAATACTAAATCAGTTAAACCTATCAAAAGAACTTAATAAGTGTGTATATCAAAGAATATAATATAAATGATGAAAAAGAAAACTAACAATATAATATACATTTTTTAAATATTTATTATTTAGTATGCTTTATATCTAAATGTAAAAAGCACCTATTTTGCGTTTACAAACCCACTACGTTCATAATATGTCACTTAACGATATTTAATGTTTATACACACTACACAATATAGGTCACATTGTTTGGACAATTTTTTTATTTTCCCATTTTTGGACAGTTTTTATTATTATTGTTATTGGTTATGCTTAAGCTTACTAAATAATTTATTGTAATGATTCGGTTATTTCTATTGCATAAAACGAATATCGTTCAAGTTTGAGAAATGTCGACGCGGAACCAACAATAGACGTTAGAACTGAAAACCAGACAAATTACGATAGCATAACAGTTCGCCCTATACGACTTACTAGACACACACATACAAGTTATTATTATATTACAATATATTATCCCATATATTAAAGACAAACGTTGTAAACCCCCCCCCCCCTCAAAAAAAAACTAACTTTAAAACACGATTTTGATAAAAAAAAAAAAAAAATAAAACACTAATAGTATTTATATTGTCTCGGAAATTGTGGCGGTGGTGGCGATTCCGCCTTGCGTACACCATGTATAGTGTTATAATCGTTAAAGTTTATCGTCTGAAACTGCAACGGCAGACTCCCGGCCAAAAGAATATTAATGTTAATTTCCGTCCATTAGTGTCAAGTGACGGCTACTATTATCGAGAAATACTGTCCGTGGCTGATTTCTTTTTATTCCGTCCCGGCCGCTACACCTCCTACAGTCGTGTACACGGTACGCCAACGCCGACGACGCCACAATCGTTATCTGCGCCACCGACATCATCCTCAGTTGGATCCGACTTAGTTGCTCTATTGAGCTGACAATAACTTCAGTGGACATGACTCCGGGGAAATTCGAACAATAAACACATTTTTAGCTCTTTTAACGCATTGTGTTTTTTTTATTTCGTCTTGTTCTTATACTGTCCAACTAAGACCCATTTGTTTCTCTGCTGCGTTTTTTGTTCAAAGTCGTTACAATACGTTTTTGCTTTGTTACGGTTTTTAAATGTTTGTCTGCTTACGTAATAAATCGGCATCCGACTGCACCTCGTGACTTACGAGAGTCACAATCACACCTAGTTGGACAATGTAATATACTATCAACCGGCGATGGTATAACACTTAGATCCGGATCGAACATTCCGGCTTAACATAAATTGTCTCCATTTTATCTACTCATTTTTAAAGTATCGAGATCTAATTTGTTTTATTTTCATTGGAAAATTAATTTATAAAAAAATATCTCTTTTATGCCATTAAAGCAGCGCTTTAATTACAGACATAATAAAATAAAAACAATGACAAGGATACCTACATAAAACACTTTTTTTTCGTTTAATGGAACACTGTAAAAAATGAATGTTAAACTACAAAGCTATTCCCCCCTCCCCGTTTTAGTTCAAACGAATATATATTTTTTTAATGTATTCCGTACGACCAAAATAAGATAGTAATTGTTCAGTTTCTATCTCAAAGTAATTTTTATCTTTTATTAACATGAAAATTAATCGCTAAGTGTGTAATTTAATTTTTTTAATAAGCTATTTTAAACTCATTTAAGCAAAACAAATATATGCTTGTAAACACTTAAAGACCGAATCAGTAAATTTCATTAGTTTTAAACACTACGAAAATTTTAATATCAAACTATGATATCACAATAACACACTTCCTCATTCACGATGGAAATAAATTCTCAGGAGTCCCTGACACCGTAAAAAAGACGTTGGTATATGAAAATATTAAATCTCGATTTCTGATTAGTAAATTTACTTCACGTAGAGATTGGTTGCTGAACATCATCCCTTTTCATGTTATTGATATCATTTAAATGTTTTTATTTTCGAAAATTTTCTTATTCTGCAATATTCATATTATATTATAAATTTTAAATATACTAAAATAAAAATCCTAGGCCTTTACATTTTTTAAGCTGCTTGAAAAAAAAATGTATCATATATGATTATATATATATGGTTCGGCTAAAATATAAAAATTATAAATAAAATGTAATCATATTATTAAATATAAACATATGATTAAAAAAAATGTATTAATGAGGTTGCTATGGTGAGTAATTATATTTATTATAGGTTGTTATTGAGAAATCAGTCATATAATTAGTTGCTAGTGACCATATAGTCACATAGGTACTGAAACGCGAAATTGATCAGAAAAAATAAGTTGTACTCAGCCTAAAAACATATAACCATATGTTAAAAAAAAAAATAAAAATAATATTATCGTTAATGTATAATAAACATAATTATCCATCAAATAATATTCATTAATAAATATTATAATGATATCAATAATTATCAATATTATATTTAGCTAGTTGCTAGTACCTACCTATAAAATTACGCAAAGGCATTTTATGTGTATATCAGCACATTGATGGCTTTTTAAAACGATTTAATGTTACATTTAATTTATGAATTTGCTATTATCATCAATTAAAATGTATCTATCAAATTTAATTGCATACAATGATTAATTTATACAATCCACTGAATATGTTTGAAAATCAATACATTTTTTCGGTGGTTTAAGCCTTCTCGGATATCATTATATTTTGATAGAGATGATTGCCCACCACTTGAAATCAATTTAAAGATCCTGTGGAATGTAATTATATACCTATTCCGTACAAAAATATCCTAAATCCAGAAAGTGTATTTTTGTTTTTTTTAATCATAATAATGTAATGTTGACATTTTTAAATGATGTTTGAAATAAAAATTGTTTTTCATGGTTTTATCTTTAAGTATTATCACGGGAAACCTGTGATCGCCATGGAAATTATTTAGCTAACTGAAAGTTCTAGTAAAAAGTGTCACCAAAAGAGGAAAATGCCTCGCGTCATTTTATTACGTATTATTTTTACGGAAATAACTAAATCAACAGAATTACCTTGAATTACGTTGGAAATATAAATTATGGTCGTCAACGCGAACGTCTGTCAAATCCACACTTTTGCGTAACTATATTATAACAGGAAAACCATTTGACACACTGGCGAAAGTATTGCAACAACTTTTTTATTTTAATAATCTGCAGACATCTGTAATGCTGCTCTAAGTGCATTCAGAAATAATATCATACATACGTCGTATATGAATCGTAAATAACAAACAAAATAAAGTATTCAAAATGGCAAAATCACTACACTAATTGCTGTACTTAAAAAAATATAAACCTATAATATTATATAATCATTATTTAGATTTTCAACTAATATTTTATAATAATCTAGAAGCCTGTAAACAGTAACAGTAAATGGAATTGGACCGGAACTCCATTTTGCCAACTTGCTCACTTTTCTTCAGAACTTTGGGACTAGTAAAAGTAATTTAATATAAGCTACATGTTCATTTATCATTATTATTTATTATGTAAACCTTTGTATTTATAATGTATTAAAAATGTAAAAATATTTTATCAATTCCCAATAGGCATGCTGCCGAGGGTTATCCTAATAATAAATAAATAAATAGAATAAAATAGCTGAATTTATGATTTGAAAATATTGGCCGTGTTATTCAATATTTAAAATTTAAAATATGTATCTTTTAAAGATTCGAGAAAATAGAAATTTTATTTTTGACTATATTGTTAAGTTTAATTATATTTTCATTTCACTATTATAAAGTGTCCATTACTTTTTTTAAAGCTTTATTTTTTTTTTTTTTGTAAATGTATTTTTACATATACAATCTTTTTCCATATCCATTTATATTAAAGTACCTTGCACAATTGGTAACTCATGTTTAATTGTTAATAAAATTAATAATTAAATTTACCAATATTATTACTTATTAGAATAAATAAATATATATATATATATACATATTTTATTCGTCAAATTATCGGATTCGGCTTCTTGGTTCGGTATTCGATTATACGATTAAAGCAATGAAAATATTACGTTTTTGGTCATGTTTCGATGGTTTTGTATTTAGTCGACTGCAGTATAACAGTAGTTGTTTTTCGGTCGAATTCATTAGGATATGTACGGGGTCGGATCTTTGTCGAATACGTCATATGCAATTAAAGTATAATATTTATATATATATATATATATATATATATATTATGCGTGTCACTGTGTGTACGAGTGTACGTTACAAAAAAATCACGGCGTAGATCGGAACAAACAAAAAAAAAGGGGGTTGAACGAGTGAAAAAAAAACCGTTAATACGAAACGAATATCATATTATTATTATATTTTATCATCGAACGAAATGTTATTATAATAACGTACGCGACAGACGTCCGGTGGTGTTCATTAAACGCGTATCTAAAATGCTCGTATAATATATTATAATACATAGTATATACGCCTGTCATGATATATACCACCTATATCATCTATATGCTCGGCGAGACGTGCGTGCACAATATATATTTTTATATTAGTTTTCAGTCATTATATTTTATTTTCGGTGTGTGTATAATTGTGCGCATATGTACACCGTCGTACGGGAAGGACGAGAGTCATATTACTAATATATAATAATATCGTAATTAATCATTCCTCGTTTACTCGAGTTGTTGTACACACGCGTTATATACGTATGTAATATAATATATTATATTCATCGTTTAATACGGATTAGAAAGAATCGTTGCTGATAATACGAGCTCGACCGCGTAATGATAGCAGAGCACATACACCCAGGTGGTGGTGGTACGGACTTTAGGTCTTTTGTGGGACGACGGCCATACACCGAGGGAAAAACGTAATGTATCGTTTTTATTATTATTGTTGTCATCGTCGTAGTCGTTATCATTGTCCGTTCTTATGGTGGTGGGAGGGGATATAAATATATTTAATGTTATACAATACAAGTATTACATTATGTACAATTTCTCTTGACGAATTCAGGCCGTTCTAGTTGTAGGATGTATCTGGTATTTTTGACAATCACGAAGTCGAAAGCCGTATCGTCCGAATGGCCCGTCCGTTCGGCACAGAACTTACGGTTCATTTAAAATTAAATTGGGAAACCGTTTCCGAATGTTTTATACAATCCATGCCAACGCGGACAGTGATTGGGCACACGAAGTGGTACAACGGTTTCATGTATATACATTAAATTATATTATTGTGATTATGCGTTCGACGCACGTGAACTGGTCGAATTGGCCAGGCATTTCCGTCGTTCACTACGGGTCAAAACCACCGAAAACTCGTACGGGAAGATCTCAGACCCCGAAATTCCTTACACAACGTTATATAATATCAGGACGCACGCATAAACGTGATTCCCGTGGAAAAGAAGCCCGGAAACGAATTCTGAAAAAAACTGGTTACGTTCTGGCCTGTTGGTATGGGTACCTATAGGTACACTTCGTGCGCCAACATTATAATACTATGCTTTCGTCGTCGGAAATGAGTTTCGATTAAAAACTTTTCTGTCAGGCGGTGGTCGGTGTTTTTGTCTAGTGCACAAATTCAAAACCATATAATTCCAAACTACATTACATCGTTACGGTATATTTTACTTCCGGCTCTATACGAACATAATATTATGTTCTTCACTTCTAGATCATTATTATAATTGTTTATCACCAATCTGTTACACCTAAACGGTAACATATACGTTTTTTTTGTTTATCACCTTAAAACATATCTATTCTTTGCACACGATTTACCACCAATAAAATAAAAACAAATAACCTGAGTTTGAGACTCGTAGCTTTAAAGCGTGTAACACGCGCAATTGCATGATCTTGAAACAATTTGTAGAAGCACTTGAAAATAGTTCGTTATTATAAGGTGTACCTACTCTAAACGTGTGTAAATATGAAAAATAAATTAAAAAAACGTATCCTGTAGGCTATTTAACACGATATTTTGTGTTGGATACTTAAATTTAAGTACATTATTAATTTGTTTTTAACGTTTCACTGTACAAAAAGTATAAAAATAATTTATACATAACCATACGCGTCATTCATTTAGCTCGTTTAAAATTTTACATCAAAATGTAATAACATAAAGACTATTACACAAACATATTAACCAATAATGTATTTATACAACAATGTTACATCACAATCCAATAAATGCATCGTATTTGTATACTTTTAAAAATTTGTTTTTAAGCTTTCGTAATTACATGGTAGTATAACTTGACATTTACATTGTAATTTTTAGGCTATAAGAATAATATTTAAAACATCGCAGAAGTCATAATTATTATTTTTATGGTATCCGAGTATAGATTGCAAGTCGAGTTGACGAGTGAAATCTTATATACATTTTGTAGATCTTATAAATAGTATTCATGTGCTTTCCTTTTATTATTATTTCAATTTTAAATAATTAACAAAGTATCATATAATTTCACAATTTCTAAGTTTCTCTCTTTTTTTTAAAAACTTTCTTTGATGGTTTTAAAAGTGTCCAGGAATTTTGGTGAAGTGTAAGTTTTCATTAGATCGAAAATTTAACTTATATTATATTATTAAATAAAGGAGTGACAAATCAGAAAAAATCCTAATATCGAAACGCAAGAGTAAAAGGTTGATAAATCAGATATTTCGCTGAGCTTAGAACTTTTTTCCAAATTAAAAATAATAGATAACACAAAACTTTGAAATGATCGAAATAAGATTAGTGTACAGTAAATTAAATGTTGACAATGGACTAACAACTATTCTTACTTCTAAATTCTTAGTGAAGTTTTTTTTTTTTTGGTTGTACAATGTTGTATGGTTTTGTGTTTTTGGATACATTTTTTAAATATAAAACCCTTATAACAATGTTCATGAGCCACATGCCTATATCTCAATAAGAAATTTAATATTACTATAACTCAAAAACTAATAACCAAGAAGCTATGAAAATCATTTTTGGTCAAATATTAAGTTTTTTAGATTAGATGAACTTCTTGTACATAGAAGCGTTCACAACCAAATTGATAATCGTTAATTTGAAATATCATATAAATACCTGCTTCCCAGCGGAATACCTGACTCGGTCACAAAGTATTTTTTACTTAGAAATTTAGTAGTCTGACTCAAACATTCTTATACTCATTGATAATATTCCAACAAAAATGTTTAGTATCAAGTATGAGTTTCTTGTTATTTTAAAATTATATTTGTAACTACTATTTATTTGTATTAAACAATTTAGTAGGTATTGTTAAAATAATTTATGATTGTAATTATTTACTTAAATACAAAATGTTAATAATAAGTAGGTGATGTACTAATTTGACTTTTCAACTAAGTTCTATTTATGGAGGTTGTTAAATATTCTTGTTTTCTTAACATACATCATTTTAAAGGCATTTTTATTATTACTTTTAAGTGTAAGATAAGATATAAACTTTTTTCTTTTCTGAGACTGTGCTGATATTTGGCACACAAACCTAATGTCTGACGCGTTTCACCATGAACTGTAATTTACTTGAAAAACGGCCAACTTAATATACCGTTTTTTTCCATTTCCAAATTAATTACTGGTCAAGGCAATTAATGTCAAACATATTATACTTCACAGCAATTACTTTCAAATGTGATTCCACAATGTTTATTTATTTTCGGGACTATTTCTATTTTTTTTTCTATTTTTTTTATGCGTAACTACTATATTTTTATAAAACGTTATTTCAGTTCTTCTGAACTACTCGTCATTTTTAAAAATGTAAAATAATATAATAATATTTATCTACTCGTTTTAACGGATAAAATATTAATTAAGTTGAATAATTGCATTCCAGTTGTGATTCAGATGTTGGATACAAAATAAATTTCCTTGTCCAAGGAAGCTAATATAATGTAAATTCTTACTTTGTCACTTATACCTTTAGATTATAATAGCTATTCGCTCAACAAACCATCAAGCCATAATAATTGCATCACTTAGAAAAGCTTTTTGCAGATAAATGAATATTTAAGACCGTATAGTCGTGCCGCCGTAGATGATCAAGTTTTTTTTTTTTTAAAAAGAACAAATTTATTACCATATTCAAACATATTATAAACTTCAAAATTAAAACCAATTTTTTTCTTTTATTATATGAATGTGACGACACTTGTGTATTTTATTATTTAATACGTAAATTTATATACGCACATATATATATATATATATATATATATATCGTATGGTATTATTTTCAAAATACTTGTGTAAAAATACATGAATATGACTGTAAAATTTATATCAACCCACACAAATAACATAATATTATATTATGCTTGTTGTCTTAACTCATATGGCTATATGTAAGTCATTGGAGAAGTGATGTCAAAAACCGGTTCATAAACTTTCCGAAATGTGTTTATAATAAATGATGATGTATACTATATTATCAACGAAGTATTTATGAGACACAAAATAAACATAAAATTAATTTATATTCAATAAAATAAATATAATATATGTAATGGAAAATTTGAGACTTGTATACACAAAATATATTTTTTTTTTAACGAGATTTTAAGAGGTTACATTTTGTCTTCTCGTGTCTTTTTTAATGTTTTAAACTTTTTAACGGCACTCCCTTAACTCAGTTTAGTTTGTACCTATCATTACTCGGCTATAATAACTTACAGTTATTGTCACGTTAAAAGTATAGTAATAATAATTTCCACATAAATGCGAAAACCTAGTACTTTTCGACGTTTGTCGTCCAATGAATATCAATTTTGAGAAAACCAACAACATATTCGCCACTCATTGTAAATAATAATAATAATAATAATATATAAATTATAATGATATATATAACTCTACGTATATCTCGCCCCAGACATGCCTCACACAAACTCGCACGTGGGGGGCATGTTAAACCCACGCATTCGAAAATGAATGCATTTAGATTTATTACGGCTTCGGTGACAATGTGTTCGTTTTCGGTAATATTACGTTATTATTATTTTTTTTTCATATTTTCATATATATATATATATATTTTTTTTTTTTTTTCGTGGTAACGGAAAAAGTTTTGATATCAGTTGTGCAGCGCGCAGGCATTTTGTGTATTCGGCGCGACTATTCGCCAAAAAAAGTAGAATCATCGTTTCTGCTGGCTTTTCTATACACGTTATTATACACCGAATTATTGTAATAATACACGGCGTATATGCAAGCGACGCGAAAGACCTACGATGGTTTGATTTAGTGCAGGTCTATATTATAGGATGTACGGCTCATTTAACTGCAGAACGAGGGAGCAGGGAATCCACGCCGCCGTCGCCACAGCGAAGTGAAAAAATAATACAACCGATATAAAAAAAATAAACCATCTCCCTTCTCATCCTCTCTGCGCAAATAATGCGTTTCTACACCGTGAGTCGATCGGTGGAGGGGTTATTTTTTGTCGGAAGGGTGGGGGAGGCATGAAATATGGCGGCGGCCTTGATTTTGGTTCTAAATCGATCTGCTGTAATTAGCATAATAATAAACGATCGGTTGGGGTGGTTTTTTTTTTTAAAAAAAATTTTTCCTCCCGTGGGACTGCGGGATAGCATCATATTGATGGATCGAAAAGAAAATAATGTATAACACACATATGAACTCGAAATGCCGTTTTGATATTATAATATTGTCCAATGTCACGTCGACGTCGTTTGACCGACTGCATACACTACATATGCATATATATATATATATATATATATACACCAACCATAGTCATTAGTACATTAGTCATCACTTGTTATCGTTCCGTCAATAAATGACCGTATACAATTATTATATTATAATATTTATAACAACTGCCGATGTATATCGGAACATACTGGAAAATCGGAAACTATAAATTAGCTATATCTAAAACCAAAAATCATCCGATTCCTGAATTTCTCAGATCAAACTACCGATACTAACTTTTAAGCAGTTGTTATACAAAGAATAATAAAACCATAATATTATTATAAACTGATTGCGTTTTATTTATATTGATTTTTACATTTGAAAATGTAACTATGCAATTTTTTTCACTCGACAAAGAACCAAACAACGCACTTTTTACAACGTTTTAGTTGGAACGTATTTATATCAATGTTATTTTTTTACAATTTATAACTATTGTAAAATCAGCAGTAAGTATTCTAATTCAAAACTCATAAATCAAATATTGATATTCGCATTGGGATATCATTAAAGTGTATTTATAATGAATATATTTATGTTTATAATAAATGCAATTCATAAATAAATCGAATGGTCGGTTGTTTGGTAGGTATACGAAAATTAATTGAAATAAATTGTTAATGATGTTTCCTAGTGATGTTAATTGTTATTTAATAAACTCTTTGAATATGAGTAAATTTAAAAACTACAGTTTTTAGTCTTTACGGTCATCAATTAAAAATATTTACCATGTATTTGTACTGCATTCATAATAAATATATTCCTGTAAATTAAAACCAAAAAGTCGAGGAAAAAGTTATTATGGAAATATTTTTGATGATCAAAAGTATGATTCTGATCAATGATATAAAAAACAAAAAAAGATATAATAATAAAGATAACTACGTGAGAATATTTTGATGTCGTGGAAATCGTGGAAGTATTAATTTGACGAATGCGATTACTATTCGTATAAGCGTCCGTCGACGTTTGACAAAGGTATTTTTTTGCGATGTAAAATGCGGACGCGTTTTGGATCCACCCAACACAGCCTATGGCCGCAATAATAATATTATATACCTACCTAATATACATATTTTATGACACTAAAATAAGATTATTAGAGCGCTCTCCGCCTCTCCTAGTACGCAGGTATAACGCATATATATATATATATATATATACGTATGTATCATTAGTGCACCGTAATGGAATTTTCGGTATAGGAAATCACCGATACGGATCGAATGTACTTAGCGCCGACGGATCAATTTCCCGGGCAGTAAGCGACCGAACACCGTTCCGGAACAATGGTGTTCCGAAGAAATACGGTTCTGGTGGCTGCTGCCAGCCAGCCAGCAGCTATATATTATATTATTATACGCTACGTATATATGCACTATGGTGGAGGTGGTCATGGGGTATGGTAGCGAGACAAGTAGAATTTGTGGACGGGGAGGGAACACGCGGTGGCGATAAACGTAATTTCGATGAAATACACTATGCCAACCCCGAAATAACGGCGATGGTGTCCTATCATCCCGGCAACAGCAGCAGTCCCCTGTTTCGGTATCCACGACACCAGTTTATTATTATTATTATTATTATTATTATACAGCAGCTAGCGAGTAGCGTAGAGTTGCTCATTCGTGCAACGGAAATCGAATGCGTTTCGAATATTATTTAATATAATATATATATATATATATATTATACCATATACTGTATTGTATATTATATACGTTCACCACGTATGCGCTACGGTTGAACACGATGCAGTGGCAATAATAGCGACCCCAACGATTTATTCGGGGACGAGTCTTTTGGGGATACGCGATCGTGTCGTTGTCGGCACAAACGATAATAATATTTATATTGTTATACCTACCCACCAAGAAACTGCTAGTTGACGATGATCTCGGGGTCGATCCAGAAATCATCACGAATCGTGTTGGAACGGTCGTCTGACGAAAAGCGTATAGATTTCTTGTTTAATCCCACTAATATTTTTTGTCACAGTGCAAGTTCATTTAATTTAACCATACGTCACATGACGCATATTATAATAGTATTCAAATATCGATAGTTTTCCAAGTTTACGATATTGGGATTTAGGCAATAAGATCATTAAGCATCGTAATACGACGACTACTAACCGTCCGTCAACGATACAATCTAACTTTGTCTATGGCTTGGGTGAACAGAACTGCTATAATATTGCTCCAATAACGTAGTTGTAATATTTTTCAACACGATTTAATATTAACTTTAAGCACAACTTGGACAACGAGGAAAAAACAACGTCGAATTAAAATAGATAGTGCAGATCGTTCTTATCATACTTTATGAATTTGCGACTATATGTAGCGTACAAAAAATATCGTACAAATAAGAAGATAAACCGTTTCGTTTAAATTCTCTATATCTATAATATCCTTGTCTTATCCACTAACAAGATGCACTTTCGTCGTTAAATTCTCTGCCAGCTTTGTGGGGTACTGGAGGAGGAGTATGTATAAAAAACAAATATTAATAATAAAACGAAATTACGTGTGGAGGTAAATGCATATAATTTATTTGTTTTCGACATTCGAAAACGGTTGAACCACGCACGCGTAATTGTATAAGTGTATAAATAATATAAACATATTATATAGGTATGTATTTAATACACAACGACATGCATAGGCACATGACACGGGCATGCTATATACGTAGTCTCGTCTTTAAATTATAATAAATCTACTTGACCGATTAGATGGCAGACATAATGGCCCACATGCGAGGATATCACGTACCGTTACCACCGGGTAAGAATATTCTCTTTATATCTATCTATATACATATGTATATAATATATATTACATTATATATGTTTATGTATGGGTTCGTTTGGTATAGACTAATTCGTTACAGGACTTAAATATGTTTTGGTGCCTAGTTTAGATTCATTTATGCGCGTGGTGGAAATAATCTGTAGTGTATAGGTTAGGCACACGCTTTCGTGGCTCCCTGGTTTCCCTCCTCCCTCTCCCTCCCCCCTCCACCCCCGATCACCAATCATTCACACCTCTACTCGAGGTATATTACCTACACATAGTCAGAGATATATAGGCACGCATAGAATACGAGTGTATAATAGTTGATATACGTACGGCCAACGTGAATTAATAATTTATGAAGCGATATCCTGCTGCGGGGCACCTAATATAGTACCTACTATATACATACATACACAAACATACGGCATGTATAATATACGTGTATGGATAAATAAGTATAATATGTATAATATATACGAGAACTCGCAAGTTCGCTTGTGTATATAGTATAATATGTATGCGACCGCGGAGACTAAAGCAGTGGTCGAGAGCCTATACGGTCGTATTATAAAGTATAGTTGTAGTAGATCATAATATATTGTAAACGCAGACCGAGTTCCGGAATGGACGTGAACGAGAGCACTAGAGCGGTACCATCAGTATAACGAATACTCTAGGTACATATTATGTATTCTGTGTTCCATAATCTATGTACACAGTGATTCACCAAGGACACTTACCCCTATTTATCATTTAAAAATGTATTTATTCAAATTCGGATTTTCGGATTTTTTTTTTTTAGTATTTAATTTGTATCAAGCGAGGACCAACCTTTTTTACTGTAAATTGTGAAGATGATTTTTTAAATCAATTTTACGCGTGTAATTTGAAATCCAAACAAATACATTCTAAGTTATTAATCTTTACGTTGCACGAAAAATAGTACAAATAACACGGTTTAGAAACATCAAATATAATATATATATATATATATGTATACCTAATATTCAGTCTAGTATATCATGAAAAATATTTATAAGTCGTAAAATTTTAATAAATAAAAAATAATTTTTAAATCATTATAGTTAAACAACTCAGAAACTACTCGTTCAAATTTTGATTTATACAAAATATTCAAAAAAGTTATATTATTAACAATTTATAACAAAAATTGTAATTCTCATTTAAAATTAAAAACCTTAGTGTGTGACTTGATGTTTTCTCCATTTCGTGGAAAAACAATGAATCTTAGATAGTATGATTTTTTAGGGGTCTGTTTTTTTTTGTTGCAACTGTAACGTAATTATATAATGCATTAGTTACTATAAGAAACCTAGGTACTGCAACGTAAAACTGTAACATTATGACGGAAAATCCATCACGATTAAAAAAAAAAAGTGGCAAAGGCGAAGGCGTGAGTTACATTATTTTCTTTCATTTTTGGAATGATCTTTGCAGGTGAATATTTTGTCAATACACAGATATTTAAGTACCAATTTTTTCTTAATAACAGAAATTATACAGTTTTTTAATAGTTTATTTTTTCAAGAAACATTAGGATTGTTGATACTAGATAAGAAATTGTAATTACTATTTATTTATGTTTTGAACTCTGGACATTATGCTTGTCTCATCCATCAAGAAGATAACGTCTGGTTTTTAAAATTATATAAATATTATGCATGTACAATATTGTGAATAGTTTTCTTTTAGCTGCGTAGGTACCTGCAATCTCGTTTTTATAATTGCTAGAGATCACGACTGTGACTGCCGCAATACTATAAACACGTGTAATGGCCACGATTCTTCGGAGCACTTAACGGTAGCGATAAAAGAGGAATCCAAAAACTGTTTGTATGCATATAAAAAAAAACCATTTATATGTTGTGTAATATGATAAGGCTTAAAATATTCTACGGTACCGTTATAATAGTATAGATGTTCTCTTAATTCGTAAATAATACAAAATATGACCTTTATAGAAAAACAAATTTCCATTCATTTCATTTCAGATGATAAAATAATAGTTTTTATATATTATAATAGTAATTACGTAGTATAATAACAATATTATTAGTATAATAATAATATTATTAGTATAATAATAATATTTATTTTTATTTATTATAACATTATAAATTAATTCAAATACAATAAAATGTTCATCAAATTAGGTTATTTTTCCAGTATCCCGGAGTCTTGATATATTCCCTTTATACGTTTAATTTTATTTTCATGACATTTGTCACTATTCATACACAACAATAACAACTATCATCGTAAAAAAATCACACTAGTATCCAATATATTCATGAAATATTTAATTTTTATAATAACCTTGAATGACAATTCTGTGAACTCGTATTCCTATTTGAAATTATTTTAAAACATAATTTATTTATTATTATATAAATACTGTTAAATTAACAATTCTGTTAAATATCCAATTTGTAGAAGATTTATATTGTGTTCTCGCTGTCTCAAAGACTGTTCTGTTACAAACAAAAAATACATCATTGTAAAATCAATAGTTTCCTCGCTGTTGCACAAAATATATAACAAACATGCAAAAGAAAAATGATTGACTCCTTTGTTGTTTTCAATTTGTAGTATTTTATCATTTTAAACATGTTTTATCATAATAAAATTCAAACGAACAGTATCAAACAAGTAGTAAGGAGTAAGGGTTATTGATACACTGAAACGATAAAAATTAATGCAAAATATAGATTTATAATATTTGTTTGTATATTATGCTCTATAGCAATTCAGAAAAAAAACAATGTGTTTTCACAACAGATATTATGTCGTTTCCAACAACTGATTTGAATTAAATTTGAATCGTATTTGTTACAAGGTAACACGAAATACGAACAATCTCGATTTTCAATAAAACATTAACATTAACCACCGTTCATACATATGTCACCACTAAGTGTGGAGTGTGGACACGGGTCACAAATTCGTGTTTTCGACGTGCCTGCAGGCTGCTTCTAATTTCAGAGCGGCTCAAGGTGATTTTCCGTGTTGATAACAAACACAATAGTTCGCTGAGATATTATAACTAATAAGCGGCTACAATGATTTATTATGGTTTATTATCTTGGAAGTTTTGGCCTTACGTTTTACCCTGAGCCAATTATAAAACATAATATATCAAGAGAAACATTTGTACAATTTTTCAAAATCTGTTTTTTTTTTTATTTTTATATTGTATTTACTATTATTATCAATGTTATTTATTTAAATGTAATTTACTCAAACAATAATCGATTTATGTCTGTTTAGTGTTTCCGTTGAATAATTGGCGTTAGGAATTATTTGTATACAAATTATATTCAAACGAGGAGAGCATATCCTATACAAATCAGTCTGGACAGTATTAAACGTGATTACATCGTAAAAATAATGTAATGTCTTAACTTTAAGCAGTTTCTGTATTAAATTAACTATCTCAGTTCAATAACATTAATCTATACAATTATACTTATGTCAATCACTCAATCAGGCATACCTAAAATCCTGTCAAAATCAAAGTACCATATTCGTGATAATATGAAATAATAATAGCAACATGCTTGAAACAAGACAGTGTTCTTGCATGTTGTTTTTGGCATTAAGGTGATTCAATTGGTACCATGTTGTAGAATAATATTTGTACTTTGTACAGATATAATGCATCGGAGGTCTTTTAGAAATATCAACGTCATCGTAAGAGATGTTTAGTTTAGACATCAATAATAACTCAGTGGATTATAAATAATTAATAATATGTTAATCGCAACGTAATAAGTGAAACTAAATTGTTAAGTAACATAACTTAATTTTAAAAATAAATCACTGTTAAAAAAAAATAAACTTCGATATATTAATACCATTTAGTACCATGAATGTATCTATTTCATTTACTAATAATAAAAATAATTGTGTTTGATTAAAATTCTTCTAGCAGTCGAACAAATGAGTTATTTATTTAAGAATACATGTAATGTATGTTAATTCCACCCCTAGAAAAATTAAGTTAAACAACTTGTACACTATTTTGTATGACTTGAGAAATCTGGACATTCATATAAATAATTAATAATAATGCATTATGACGTGTACAAGGATATATAGTACCCACAAGCGTTTATGTGTATGGAGATTTATAGAATGAAAAACAAATATCGTTTTTGAACTCAAATGTGATTATGTGATGAATGTAATATTATACTCACTATTAATTAAATACCCAAAAATATTAAAATTAACATTCTGAACATATTAAAGCCTAACCTCACCTAACCATATCAAAGCCAAGATGACCGAGATATTCGAAAGAGGCATACATGATTAAGAAGTCCTAAGATATAAAAAGTGGAAAGAGAAATACTCGCTTTAATAATATTATGTCCTTATAAATACAAACAAAATAGTTGAAACGTATAATAACTCTATTTCAAATGTGTAAATTTAAATTGTTCCATATTTGCTTATTATATATTCAAAATGTGTTTATAATATTTTGTTTAATAAATACAAAAATAGAGCAATATTAAGTTGCACTATGATAAATGTTAATATGATTTACAAACATTAATAAGAAATGGACTATATTGTTCAACAATTATTACAATTTAGTCATTTTAATTTAGTCGACTAAATAATTAATAAAACTTTAAACTTTGTTGGTTCATAATTATACAAACTAATCACCCATATAATTATGAGATTAATCAATGATGATTCGTCATTTAATTTTTAATGTTAAAGATTTTATTTATTATTGTACTATATTTCATGTTATTTTGTATTATGTACCATGTCTGTAACTTGTTTGTATTTAATAAATAAACAAATAAAAAATTTCCTGTTAAACAACATATATGTGTATTATATATTATATATACATTTATATACGAAGGTATAACGTATAAACACTAAACACTATTATATTCTACAATACTTATTTAAGAAATGAAAACAATAGTCGATTAATTATTATTTAATCCGAGAGCGTATTTACTATTAACTATTAAATGGCTCGTAATAATAAATAATATATTAATTGTATAAAGCGTTTTGTGTTTATGAGCACACGACAAAAGTGAATAGCGAATTCGTGAAAACCGTATTATTATATTTAACGATCACACGTCAACCGACGTTCTTTCAAAGATCAGAACCTCAGTCAACACATATTGATTAATTACAGTGGTTTATTTGACTAGATAAGTAAAGCATAATATTAAATTATATTCAAAGTACAATAGAATACATTGGTTGCCGGGACAACTCTTGTAGTATTTAATACATTTAACGAAAACGATTTCTAAACGGCAAGACTGTTTTTATAGGATCAAAAGCGGGATAATAGTTGTTATGTTTTGTAGTACCTACCTATACTAATTTATTATAGAGAGATACCCATGACAATTAATTTGGTTGATAGAGTATGGCTTAAGAGTTTTGATTAATTACTTTTAGAACCCTACACGTGTTGACTCAAATAACACTTCGTACCTATGGTATACTTGAACTATATTATTTTCAAAAGACCCACCATTTCGAACCCATGCAACAATAGAAGTTTTGTCCTTAATTGTTCGTTACGGCATGACGTATCGTGTTGGATACAGAATAAAAATTCCATTGCATACGCGTAACATACTATAATTAAAAAAATGAAAACAAATAATTTCTGCGGCAATAGCTCGACATTGGTAGTAAATAAGACACTTTGTGCGGTAACAATAATGATAAATACACGACAAGAACCGAAAAAAACGACGGCTATAACAGCTGACCGGTGGACGGTATATTTTAAATATCGGATTATGGTCGATGACGTGAGTTCTCTAGTAATGCTCACGTCTTGGTAGTTGACCCCCCGGAAATCGGACCAATGCCAGGAAGTAATTTACGCACGACGATTTTGGCAAATACACACGCGTATAATATTATTTTAATAATAATAATAGTAGTAGTATGTGTAAATATGTAATATACGCGTGTGTTCTTTTTGACCTCGTCTCGGTCATTTCGTGCACCACCACTATGTCGTTACGACCGTGTGTGTGTGTGTGTGTATGTGTAAGTGTGCAAAAAATACGATGACAAAATAACGCCGCCGAGTAATTATAACGATAACGGAGTGATGTCACCGCAGGTCGTGTCGAAGGGGATGCCAACAATTTGGCGAGAGAGTAAAAAATAAAATTTTAGAAAGAAAAAAAAACCGAGAGAAATACGCTAACAATATATGCTTTAAAATGCACGTTTTTCTTACTCCGAATTCACCATGATTTCATCGTTGGAAAAGTATTTTGGCAACAGCGATCAACGACGACGGTTGAGACGCCTAAACCGCATTAATTTGTTTAAAAATACAGAGCGGACGTGACGGAGGATACTGCGAATCCTTTTTTTTTTGTTTTTACTTTTTATTAGAAATATATATATATATATATATATATATATATATATGTATTATTATTTTGCACGCGTCCACACGAGGTCGGTCACTTTGTTCTAAAGAATTTAATTAACTCAAAGGAGCACAATGGCTTACGCACATGTCCACTTATACCATATATTATATATGATACGGCAACGGACTTCGTTATGCTGCTACAACAGTCGATGACGAAGAGATTAAAACAGAACAAGATGCATGTATTTTATGCATATATAAATAATCAACATGTACCTATGCCACACGTGAATGTTACAGTGAGCAATCTTTATTTATAAGAAATGTGCAACACTATCTTGTAAATTATATCTAATATGATGTATATTATTATAAATAGGGCTGAGGTTATAATTCCTCAAAAAATCACAATTAAATTTGTAAAATTTTATTTGTCTTGTCCATTTTAAATAATGTTTAAACAATAGCATACGCCGTTTCATTTATTAAACTGAAATAAAAATTTAAAAATTAAAAAAAAAACCAATTAATTAGTTAAGTAGGCAAAGTACCGTAGAAGAAAAAACTAAATTAAAAATATTATTATTACCCCTTTAACGATTTGTATATATGATGTCAGTGGTAGACGGTTGTTGCATGACTAACATAACAATGTAAAATACACATTTACATCGGACACCAACTACCACCAATAAACATTTTTTTTAAACATTTATTAGAAAATACACAATCTATAAGTATTATTTTTACAATAAAATTACTTATTTGAAAAATGGATTTAAACATGAGTATAACTAGGAAAAAATGCTTTAGAGAAGGTACTCAAAAGTAACACTCTAAAAACGAGAATACTATCATTTTTTTCTTATTTATTATACTTATTTTTTGATTAATTAATGAGGTTTTAAATCATCAGAATTACACAAATATGATGTTTCTTCTGCAACAATACATTTTATATAACAATAACTTTGAGTTCGTTACAATTACAAATAATATTGTGATTTAGGCGAGGTATTGATAAATTATGAAGTAACTAATAATGTATTACTTATTAAATATTTATTTATTTTTTTGCCTCAACTATTATGATTAATGACGTTTCAGCAAATACAAATTACAATTACAATTTCTTATAGTTTATATATTACATTAAATTATTATAAAGAAGAAAATTAAAATACGTGAAAAATGCTCTAAAATTATAAAATATTCAAAAACCATAAAAAAATTACTCTAAATAGAAAAGTTTGTTTAAAAAATTATCTAATCAGTATCATCTAAAACACATATTACACTTACGAAAAAAAAAAATACATTACACCAAAATCCTAGCCATAATTATATCCAAGGTTATGGACTAGTTAATAAATAATAGTACTAAAACTATAGGTTGAACACAAGAAAAACATTAATAGTAAATTACATCTTTAAAATTATTATAAAAAGACGTATTGTATATAGTAATGCATTTTTATTATTTTATACGTATAATTATTATACTTTACTTAAAAGTATAAACATTTGATAATTTCATAACATTTTAGGAGCAGAAAGTTTTACTTTTATTTTTCATTTATATACTAAATATATAAATTTAATAATAAACTTCGGTAATTTAAAAAGGGCTTAAACATTTTGCTACAAGGTTATAAGATTTATTTAAAGATATATTAAGTATTCGTAATAATCATTATTCAGGTATAGAAAATTAAACTATCAAAACGAGTATGGAGTACCTATAAGAATATTTTGGCCCGCAGAAAACTACATGCCGTTAAATTAATATCTGATACATCTTGCTATGAACTTTTCCCCGAAATGTTGAATTTGTATTGCTGTGTATGTTTATTCGAAGAAATAAATATAAGCTACATTGTCTGTTTTTCTTTTATTGTTAAATAAAAGAAAAAGCTCATTTTACGAAGCAATTCTACATTTATAAAGAAAGTTCCAGGTACATTTTAATATTATAAATATATCGAAAAAGCTAAAATAACAAACATTTTCTTAACCCAAACATTTACGTTAATTATTTCCATATGAATAGTTTATAAAGTTATTTGTTTTATAAATATTTAAAAACCAAACGTATTAAAAAGTATAATCTTTCATAATTATTTATTTAGCTGTATTTTGTAATTGTGTGTGTGTGTGGTTTCAGTCTAAAACTAATTTTTTATCATTTGTGAGTCAAATTATAAAATATCTATACGTTAAGTATATTATTTGAGTTTGAAAAATAGATGCTTGTTATTATATTTTAGTTTTAAATCGAATTTCCATTTTTTTTAATAACAAGTTTTCAAATTCTTAGAACTGATTTACTGTATTTACTCACGTAAAAATTACAAAAATTATTAAAAATAATTTGTAAAAACATATCAACGTTCAGTATATTATAAAATATAACGAATTTCTTTATTATTTATATTTTATTATTCACTTTACTATTTTTAGTTAAATGTAGTATTATAATCATTGTTTATCTTTTATTATTGTTCTATTTTTTTATACTTGTCGACGTTATATTTGATTATTTATACAAAATCATTTAAATATGGTTAGCTTGTGGGCGAACAGATGGGAAATCAAAATAAACAAATCTAAATGTATTCAAATAGCCTTTTTACTAATACATCTCGATTTACCACCTGTTACATTAAACAATCAAACAATTTGAACGGCAAATTAAATCATTAAGCATCTTGGTCTAATTCTAGACAAATGCCTATGCCGAAGCTCATACATAAAACTTAATCGTAAAACAATCAACTCTATATTTCACCTCCCAAGACTACTCTTGAAATCCAAACTATTGCTATTCAATAAACTCACTATATACAAATCAATAATTCGATCAGTATATCCACATATTGTATACAGTTATGGGGTTCTGCAAGCCCCCTAACACTAAAACACTTCATAAAATACTCATAATTTCATAAAAATTTAAATTTTCATAGTAATCCTTTAATCAAACAATTATCCTCCACTACACTCTCCGGTAAAGTATAGAGAATACTTAATGGACAATACCCTTGGAATCTATTAAGATAAAAAAAAATTTTAAAATTAATACCTCAAAAGTACTAAGTCAGATGACATTGTTAAAATCCTGTCCATAAATGTTGATTTGCTTTTTTATCTAACATATTATATTATCTGATTTACTTATTATACTTTGTAACTGTGTAAATTGTAAATATATTTAAAATAAATAAATAAATAAATTTTTATATATATAGTTATTTTTTGCACGTGTTTTTTGTACAATTTTCACTTAGTTTAATAGATATTATAAATTATTATTCTTAAGTCAACCAAATTTGACTGACTTTAAAAAATAATTAATTGATGTATCTCAGCGTAAACTCTAAGATATTATTTTTCACTTACACAAACAACACCGCAGAAATTATAACACTCCATTGACAGCGAATAGCGTTTAAGGCATTGAATATGCAAGTTATTTATTTTATGTTAAGTTTAAAAATGTTCCAAATTCACATTCAATAAAAGAAACCTAGTTCAATTCCAAATTAATAAGAAGTATACAAAATGTTTAATTATTTTTAAGGAAAACGTAAATTTAAATTAATTAGAAAGTACGGGTCTTATACTTATTAAGTATTAACTTTTATACAGGTAACCATTTTTATTAAACTTTTATCTCGTAAAATATAAATTGTTCTACTGAAATACATTTTCGATAAACTAATAATAATCTGATGCATAAACAAACTACGATTTGATTAAATTCAAACGCATAACAAAAAAATACTATAGTATATATTTCAAAGTCGTATTGTTTTATTGGATTTTCAAACTGTTTAATAGTATTAATGCACTGTTATACAAAACAATGTATAATAGAGAAATATCTTCATAAACAATTGCATTATGATTATCACATATTTTATTAGTGTATCTATCAATTTATTTTTCAGCTTATTTTTTGTAACCTGATTGAAAAATTACTCGATTAATCAATGGTGCTGTAAACGTTTAAACGTAATCATTAGAAAAAAAATGTTAATTGCCAAGCGAGAAAAAAAGTAAAACCTATAGAGTTTATTTTTTTCACCTTAAATTTCATTAATATAATTATGCTTTCTTTTAGACCCTTCAAGTTTCAACAAATATTTGTTTTGGCATCAATATTTAATGATATATATATAGAGAGAGAAAGAGAATGAATATTATAATATTATACTGCTAATACTGTTGACTTTTGCGAGAGCTTTTTATTAAAAATTATTATTGTAATATTTTCAACCATTCTAAAAGGTTGATGTTGGCTACTACTTCTGTCAATATTTTAACCGTCGGAAAGAGGGGTATAATTAATTAGAGGGTCGAAAATATTATGATCGATTTGAACGGTTTTCATACCTCTGGCCATGGACGAGACGTGCCGCGTAAACCACTTACACACGTGCATATAATATTATTCTATAAAATACGCCAACTGCAGTATATCGAATGTACCGTGGTATACATGTGACCATATTATTGAGTATACATCATGTTAACATATTATATTTATTATATATATAATCATTATGTAGATATATACTGTATACTATGTAGTACATTTGTTAATAAAATTCCTCTGTAGAAAATAAGATTTCGATCAGAAGATTTAGCAAACTTTCCAAGTTCCAACACTTGGACATGAACTTCCAAACAATAATATTGCTTTGTTCTGTTGGTTGCTATGTACAATCACAAATTTGTGTATATCTAAGGATGGATGAAAATTAATTTAGAAATTATTTTTATTATATTAATATTTTCAAATAAGTAATTAAATTTAATTTTGGTGTACATTAATGAAGTCTTATCCGCGTGCTGTATCCAAAGAAATTAAATTTTATATTTATATTTATCACCATATATACCGTAGAATTAGGATTTTCTTCATTGGTTGTAATCAAAACAAAATTACGTGACCTATTAGACAACAAAGATAATATGCGTATTTCTCTGTCCAACATGGTACCAGATTTTAAAACAGTAATACAATCAAAACAACAGCAGATGTCACACTGAAAATTTCTATAATATACACATTACTTTAAAAAATAAAATCATAAAAACGTCAACAGAGAACCAAACTCTCTTTTAATCATGCTTATAACACATTAACATATACTTCTTCTCGTCGTCTCAAAATAAATTGACCTCATCTGCTGCCCGTGTAAAAAAACAAAATCAAAACCTTAGTTTTTTCTAAGGTAAATAGCGTCACTGGGCACTTCATTTAAATTTGCAGATTGAATAAATAATGTATAGACCGTAAATATTTTCTATTTTTAATAAAAAAAAAAAATTCTCATTCATACGCAAACCTAATATATATATATATAATATTATATACTCGGCCGGCGACGGACTCACCGCAAGCTCTCGGCCGCGACGACTCCTAATTTTCCGGGGGCACATGCTGCAGTATATGCACAGTAGTGTTTGGCCGGATCACCGTAACGCAATCATAATAGCGTACAATTTTGAATTTGATATAATAACGAGACCCGCCCGCACGAATCGACTGATTGATTTTGACGCATTTAACGGCCGGTTTGGTGATGAAAAGAGACATGCGCACATCCGGCAAGCGTGCGACGATGGCTACAAAATGGGTGCAAATTAAGGACGACACGGTCGGTGATTGAGTCTTCCCCCACATGCATATTATGTGTATGTGTGTGTGTGTGTGTGTATGTGCGCGCATCAAATCGTCCACCGAAGTGATGAGATAAGTTATTAAACAAAAAATACTTGGCGCGCGCCTCCTCCGTGTAATTTTCAAAATGAATTATTTTAAATACGATAGCCTGACCCTTCTACACACACAGGGAAATGGCTGTCGTTCAATACTTACTCATATAGTTCTAACGTCACCGTTGGCATTACGATAAAATAACATGCGTTGCACGAGTACTTTATTAATATTTAGTTTATTGGAATACATATCCATTGCAGATGTATATATATATATACAATATACATAAATATTATACGACACACGTATATATATACATATAGTTTCGTTGATCCACGTTGCCTGCCAGTAGTACGGCTGTACTGCTACTAGTAATATTTAGTCGGTCATTAAAAAAAAACACTGTTATGGATCAATCCCAACTCAACATTGCCTATAATATTATTATTTTACTTTATACCGTAATGTTATTATTATTTTCGTTAAATCAAATTATCTAAAGGACGTGTGACAAAGACTAAAACATTGTTCGGGGTAGTAGTTTATTTTATTTCATAAAATCCGTAGCATAATTTTGATGCTCAAGCAGTCATGGCTTATCGACAATTATAGTATTATTGTTTTCATACTGCTATTAGCTATAATTATATTGTATCTACTATTAAAATTGGTTTGTGAATATCACATATACCTAATGCATTTTTTTAAATCAATCAAAATATAACATTTATGTTAAAAATCATTTCAAAATATATTGAAGAGATAAAAAATATATAATAAAAATAGTTATTAATAACTTGGTCTTGGAACAAATTATGTACATTACAAATGATCACAGTTGTATTATAATGTAGCTGAAAATGAACTCGAAAACATTTTTAATAATGCTTTCTTTTTTCAAGTATTTTATAATTATATAATGTCATTGACTTAAAATGTTCGTTTCTATAGTTTCAATAAAACAAACTTGAAAACTCAATAGAAGATTCCTCATATGTTTTATTAACTGGAAAATAAATACAAAATTTAGTATTAAGTATAATATGGATTTTTATAAAAAATTCAATTTTAAATTTCGACGAAATTGGATATTCAATTGTATAATATATGTAATATATATAATAAGTAATATAATTTTAATAAAATTATTTGTTACTAAAAAAAAAAATTTGCCGAATTCCAAGATACTCGATTAATCACTTACATTTTTGTACACTATAATAGCAAATCACCAGTTACAGTAAGTTAATTTGAGATTTAAAATACGGTTTTAATTATATTTACAGAAAAACTCCTGCGACTCATGAATAGCATCTCGTAATTTGTTTTTGACGGACAACATTATCTGTCAGACCATTTTCTCATTTTTGGTGTGTTGAATATTATTATCAACGATTCTTATTCTTCTGCGAAAATAACAATTTAATTATGAAATAATCTGCTCGGTACACCTGTTGAGTAATATTGTATTTATACTAAGCCGTATTGGTGTAGCCATACACCATTGGGTTCGTAGTATTAATCTTACATATTATTATACCATCAATCAGCAAAACATGTTGCACTACTGAAAAGTCAAAGTAGATATCATAATAGTAACACAGATCCCTCGGCTGTAGAGGGATGATAATCGGGGAGAAAGGGATACATTACTCAAGAAAATGTATTATATAGATAGAAATGATGAAGGGCTAATAATACGGAGGCCCGCTGAAACTAATAAACTATCGAGGGGTTGGGGTGAAAAACATCAAAGCCATGGATTTCATTTGGAGGGTCAAGAATTATCAAAATAAGGGACGCTATGTATAAATTGGTAGTATAATTGTGTATTCGGAGTGTCCCAAGAGTAAGGAATTTAAAATTAATCGATAACCAGTGAACTCAATAATTGATTAAACTAAATTTAAACCACTGGAGAAATATATGCAAAACGTCATAACTGTTTCTTATTATAATATTTTCAACACACGTTTATAATTATATTATATATTTACAGTTTTCCACTTTAAACTTTGTAACCACATGCTAGCCCTAACCATTAATACTTATGTTGGGTATTTATATAATTTATTGAGTTGATATACTTACATTTATAAAATAATTATTAACACTACATAGTATGCTACGATAATGTTCAAATTAAATGTAATATATAAAACCAATAGGTAATTTTTTTATTAGTTACGAATCACTTTCACACGGAAACCATTGAACTGAAAAACAACTAGATGCTGTCTCGAAAAGTTTTTTTTTGTTTAAATACGTTTATAATAAAAAAGGGAAAAACTTTTATCCATTTTGTCGAGTTTAACGTATACCGACTTAAGATTTTAAAATGGTCCACTTGTACGTTTAATGAAGCACAAAATACTCTGTTCTTGTTATGCGAGCAAACTCGTAGAACCCAATGCCCTGATCCTGAACAACGATTACCTTTTACGATGAACAATTTTCTCAACAGCAAGCACAATTCTGGTTTTTTTTTGCAAAACGAAAACTTAAATCCTATAGCTGTGAGTTCTAAAGTACGAAATAGTTTTGTAAAAAACTCTTTACTATAATGAACATTTAAAAAGGGATCATATAACATAATGCATATATAATATACATACATTTATTTATTATTTATACCTCTAAGAAATAAACCTAGTATAAATTTCATTCAAGTGTCATCAAACATTTATTTATTTTTGTTACTCTTAAATATTAAAAAAAAAATCTCTAAATACTTTACGAAATGAAAAATCTCTAAATATGCACGAACGATTTTTATTTTCAATACAAATGGAATAAGGTTCACTGTATACAAAAATAATTTTCTTTTCGTGTCAGTCTTCATATTCCTTTCGTCTACTAATAAGCAGCAATTTTTATTGCTTTGTCTTCGTGTTCCTTTCGTCTGCCAGTAAACGGTAATCTGTGTTGTTCTGTCTGAGATCTCAGTAGTTGTCATAACATCAACCTTCCGGCATTTAATCGGTAATAGTGGACACTCAAATAAATGGTCTGCGTCTTACTCTTGACCATAGTCGCATTTTCCATGCTCTTTTATTCTCCATTTTTTCATGTCACGTGCTGTTCTTGCAGTTTTGGTTCGTAGTCTATTTAGCATCTTCCATGTCAACCATACTAGGCTACTACTAGGCGGTAAACTGTCTTTCGGGTACTTCTATAGATGTGAGTTATATGCTTTCATTTCCTTCTTTAATAGGTCAATCCTTGTCGTTTCAGGTGTTTGTGTTAAACTGATTGTTGTTTTCAAGAAATTTTTCCTAGATTTAAGTCGGCTTCCTGCGTGATTACCTCCGTGTAAATGATGTCTAATGTCTAATTCTTGTTTTGTTTTTTCTACCCTTGTTGCCACCTCTTGTCTTATGTTTGGAGGTGCTATTCCACATAGTACCTGTACTTTTTGAACTGGGATTGGTTTCAAGCATCCCGTAATTATTCTATTGCTTATATTTAAGGCGGCATCTACTTTCTTGGCATGTGTTGAGTTTTTCCACGCGGCACACGCATATTCACCTTTTGAATAGTATAATAATATAAAATAATAAAATAAATAAAAATAATAATATCGGTATGTGGCTATATATATATATATATATAAAAAAAAAATAATATTTATTTTTAATTACTCCAAGTGTATAGACTGTAATAATATATACTTGCTCTGAACGAATTTCTTGCTATAGTCGTGATACAAAAGTTAATTTATTCTATAAACCATTTCGCATCGTTGTTTTATTATTTGTTTAATATCCGACTTTATATTGAATCTCTGGATTGTACGGGTTACGGAGTCGTAAACTAAATATGATAAATTTAATGTCGGTTAGATAGTTTTTTTTTTTGTTTTCGTTGGTTTGCTACCTTGACAAACTGGCGAATTCCTGGGCACCTACCCACCGTTCACACACCACCACCATTCGCCGCATACGGGGTTTATATAGTTATACGTAAACGCACCGAAAGAATCGTTTTATTTTATTATTGTCAGCCGGTGAATAGGAGAGAATACGAAACCTGAGAGATACGGATATTAACATACAATGCACATAGGGAGAAGAGAAGAGTGCATATGTAAGAAAAAGGGAACGGGAGAAGTAAAAAAAAAAGTATAAAAATTACTCTCGTTTCCAAGGCTGACTGCTCTTTCATCTTGTTTCAGATCACCGGGTACTGAAACGAACAATTTCGACAGTGGTTCTCATGACGGCCACGAAAGAACTATATAGTTATAGCATGTGTACCTGTATTATATTGTGATAATAAAGATACTGTATGTGTATTTTTTTTTATAGGCAACATCAGTAAACACAGTATCGTTCGTACTTGTATCCGATAGAAGCTCAGACTGCACCATTATGTAGATGTCCGAAATTATGTTTTATTTTTTTATTTATAACTACATAAAGATTAATAATAATATTTGTTTGTATTCAAAAGTGTATTCATTTTTTTTATTTCAATGTAAATACTTAACAATTTTACAAGATTAAAATATCGAAGCTATAAATAATTACTATGAAATTGACTTTTATCAGTCTTAGTTTTCAATTAAATATTTTATACTTTTGTCTCGATTATGAATATTATAAAATAAAAAAAAAGAAAAAATACATACAACTATATTTCTATACAATTCTTAAGTTATTTATTAAATGAAATTAAACAAATAAAACAAAAAAATATTATTAAAATATGTATTGATATGTTCTTATTTAAATTATTTTTGTAAAAGAGATATGAGATTTCTATTGATGTTTGATAGAATTATATATATTTATATTGTTTTTAAAATAAAATTACTTTGTATACATAAGTAAGACTATGATAAGAATGTTAAAAATATTACTGTTAAAATGTATTGAAATTCAAACAGGGATGACAAGCTTATCAGAAATCAGAATATTTAACAATGCTTAAATAAAGTTTAAAATTATTTTAAACTCAGGTAACGAATATTCATAATGATATAAAAATATTTTCCAAATAATCAGTAATAATAATACCTAATAATAAGACATACAATACACCTTTTATTTTGTTTTTTAATTTACAAAATGTTCATTATTTCAAGAAACTACTTTTATTAATTCGATGATAGAAAATATATTATATGTTATTTGAAAATAGCACATTTATTTATTATTAAACGTATAAAAAATACCCAGACAATTTAATAACTATCTATTTAGTTATTAGAATATTTAAAATGTTATCAAAAAATCACACTTAAGAGTAATATAATTGATTATTTTAATTTAATATACGTAAATATATGAGTATTATTTTGTACACGAGTTATTTTAGATCAGGTCACGAATTCACGAGAGGCAGCCCTTGGGATTTCACGAAATGCAGTGTTAAACACAAATTTACTTCCGCTGTAAATTGTTCGGACATATTATGATGTTTTATTTCAAACACGAACTATTTAAATTTGTGTGTCTATATTTATATTATACATACATATATACAAATGAGGTAGTGATAAGTAACCGTATATACAGACTGAACAGCTGAGGAATTACTTCCGACAAGCACATTGGAAGTTTATTCGAAAAATGTTTTGAATAATGCATAGATACTCAATTTCTTAAAAGCACTGAATATGCAACATAACGTGGGTTCATCTAATCGACAAGATTTAAGATTATTAAACAATGTTGGTAGATGTATGTTTCAAAAAATTACAAATATTATAAATGCATTCAAAATACATAACAAAAATAAAATGGTAAACAACAAGACTTTACTACGGTAAGACATATTAGTATTGTTCAAAACAACGTATTGTTAATACGACTGGTTATCTGCGTTACAGTGGTATGTATAATTTGTTTTTGATGTGTTTATTGCTCGTTCCGCTTGAGGCGAAATTAATAAATAATATCGCAATAAAATTGCAATATTGGTTCAAAGGTCTATCCTTTTTTCATCCAAAAAAAGAATCACGATTCGGGATTAAAGAAAAGGGACATCCTTGAAAAGAATTTGTATCGTGGAATTGTCAGTCGTGCGAGAAAATTCGATGTCAAACGGCATTTGCAGTCAGGAACATAGTTCATTGCTAGAATAATATATGATAGGCATGGATATTCTGAGAACTTTTGAATTCTGTTCTGCTAACGAAATGTAATAAATAATAATGCACGCACTTTTCTGAAACAAATTTTGTGGGTCTAGTATAGTTTTTCTCATTACATATATTACGTTCAATAAGTGAATACCGTGGGTTTGAACCGTGAAACCTGAATAACACAGACGACTGCAGGTACGACAGTGATTTATACATAATATATCATTATTATAAGTAGCCGGTCGTCGGTGTGTCAACGACGTGTTGTGATGCTCTGGTGACAAAATAAAATATAATATCCGACAAATTCGCGTGTCGCGGAAATAAACCCAGTTTGGATTGATTGGACTCGCAGTCGAGCGATATCGAGATTCGTCGGCCGACGGGGTGGCGTGTATATGACTGCGCGTGTTGGACTCTGTCGGTGGAATACGGTGCGTCGGAAATCAAAAAAAAAGAAAAACGTCAAATGGTCGTGTGCACTCCGCTCAAGACGACGGGTTCGCCGTGTTCCGAAGCGACTAAATTTTAATGCGCTCGTGTTTTTATCGTTTCTATTTTGTTTTGTGTTTTTACGGCCCGGCGGACCTCCTCGGCAGTTCGAAACGCACACCGGAATTAAAGTAATAAACGTTAAGAGGAGTAATGCGGTGCATGCGCTCGCGATTAAATCGCACGTTAAAGTCCGCGGCAACGTGTCCGGGCGAAACGTTCTCGCGAACCTCCGGTCGCCCGCGCACGGCATTATTATAATCGTTCCGGTACAATATAGTAGTCAGTGGGGCGCGTATTGCACCGCCTCGACACTGCCGTTGATGATATAATGATAATAATAATAATAATAATAGCAATAATGAAAACGACAAGACACAAACTACGATTTTATTATTATTGTTATATTGTTTTTTTTTTTTTTTTTTATACCACGTTACAATAATACGCGTATTGCGGCGGCACGGACTGCGGTCACAGAAACGTTCCGCGTGAGCGGTATCTAATACAGATCGTACCGATGGTTTTCGTGACCCACACTGTCAATATTTTTGTTTTCGCGGTAAACGCTAAAATGAATAAGGCCGTCCCGTATTACAATATTATGTGGTTCAGCTGACCACGAATATTTTGTTGTTATTTTTTAATGCGCCTCTTCTATCGGTCGTCAGACCTACCGACTCTGCAGAGTCTTTCGACTTCATATCGACGCAGGCGGAGAAAACGCATTTCGGCATGGTGGGAAAATTACGCTCGTATAAAAAATAATAATTCCATCGTTTTAACGAATAACGACTGTTCATTATGTGCATGTATCGTGACCGATGTGAAAGAATACTTAATAAACGACGACGACGTGAGTAGAATTCGATTCCGAATAATTAATTGTAATTACTGTAAAAATATATTGTCGTCTGAGCATCCAATAGAGATCTAAAACTTTAGTTATTATTTTTACACAAAATATCTATTACGATTTGTTCTCGAAGATTTTAATTTTAACATTCTACATACACACAGCTATACAAACTGTTAATATTTTGTAGTTTTAATACTTTGTGGTTTCCACAACAGTTTGATATATTATACAGTTTTAGTATCGAGAAAATTTTTGACGATTGTATAATAATTATTTAAAGTTAAGGCACGCAAAGTGGGGGGAGGGTGTAAAAGTTTATTATCTCTTTTTCCATTTAATTCCACATTGGGTCGTTTAATCGATACAATGTCCATTCAATTCTTGTCGTTTTAACATCACAATGTATTTTATTATTTTAAAATAAAATGGTAAATGATTAATTAATGATCCAAATCTCAGAAGCTATAGCAAAACAGCTGAAAAATTTAATGGCATCTATTCAATAACATAATTTTATAAAAAAACATCGCTGTTCATCATTCTAATAATACCAGTATTAAAATGGAAATTCTATTATATTTTTAATTTTAGTATTTTAAGAGTTTAATAATTATATACATTATAACGTAAATACATAACATTATTGTATAATTTATATAAACGATTTTATAAAAGGTACCTAATTGCTTTCATTGCTACAACTATATAATTCAAATAATTAAATACAATTTTTTATATCTGCAGGGTATGTACAAATAAACGAATTTTATATAATAAATGATTTCATATAAAAAAAACGCCAGACGTTTAAAAATAAATACTCTTCGACTATTCAATACTTCTCAAACATACATAATATTATATTATATTATATAATAGAACTAAATAAAAAATCATTTATTTAAATTTTATAAATTATGCTTAATGCAAGATAGATATATATTATATATTGTATATATATTGTTTTGTATTGAAAGGAAAAAAAACGACTCATTGTCTCCACCATAAAAGCTAAAAAAAATGTATAGGTATATAATATTATTTTTTTTTTATTAAATCATTACTTCACAAATGTTTATTAAAATATAAAATTATTCTACTATATTATTGTCAAAATTAAAATTGTATTTCGAGTTTAAAATGAATAAATAATATAATATTAATCCAGTCTGAAATGAATTCAAAACGAAAACTACTTGAGGCCACTTTTTTATTAACACGATTAAAATAATTATTAACTATATTATATACTGTATAAAATAAATATTTAACAACAATTTTAAAAAAAAACCCTGTATTATTATTAAAATTTGTATTGAACGATATTGTAAATAATAATACTTATTATAATGATAGTAATAAATAATAATATTGATTATTGTTTACTTTCAATGTAAGTACTGAGAAATAAGAATCAAAAAAAATAAATTGTACATAGCAAAATATAAAACATATTATTTATAAAATTGTTTTTTATTCAGAATAAAAATCTAAAATGTATTATTTTATTATTATTTAAACACAAAACATAAAAATTAAATTAAAACTCAGTTTCTGAAATATGATCAATCCTAATGGTATGTTATTTAATTGAAATTTTAAAATTGCTCTGAACAATAAAACACTAAATTCGGTGGTCTATGTAAATTGAGTATATTATTTAATAATTATTATATACCAATTTTGAATATTTTATGATTTGAATATCATAGTTATTAACAATTTAATTCGACACTTCACGTACTATTGATTTATAAGACTTAGTTTACCTACCTACAACCTTTGTACAACTTGGACTAAGATTCGGTTTGACTAAAAATCCATGCATGAGACTCGGTTTACCAGTCCTGAACAAATAGATATCATGCATGATTAACCGTAGTTAACCGCCCGGATGCTTAGACTCATGCACCTTACCACCATATTGTGTTTTTTGAAACTTATAAATAATCAAAACTACTATTGGTGTATTGTGACAACAAACATTTACAAGACAAGATAACATTTATTTTACGTAAATCGAATTTTTCGTTGTTACTTTATCGTAGTTACTGCAATCTGACTAGTGACTTGCAACGGCAATGGTGCAGTAAAAAAGTATTATTGTGCGTATAATATGAAAATTCCATAGTAATAATATTAAAACGATCCTTATAATAAATTAAACGTCAACATACACTACAACGTTGTTATTCCAACGAAAATTATTTTGTGATAATTCAATGTACTATAATATTATATTTTCTTGCAGTAATTGATTTGTGTTTTCAACAAAGATAATCACATAATATACAGTAAAACTAGGTAGCTTAAAACGTATTTTGAGAGGCCAGTTCAAAAGAGCGTCTTATTTGGGAAAGCGATAGTATATTATTAACCATTGCAGAAAATGTTTAGGGACGTCAGAAAAAAAGCGTCTTAAACGGAAAAGCGTCGTCTTAAGCGAGTTTTACATTTACTAAATTAGATAAAAATTTCGCTCCTCACCATCTCCTGATGGCCCGTTTTCCGATAATTGTCACAATATAATTAACATGCCACACTTGAGTTTTCACAAGTTCCATTCGTCCTCACATCAGTTCACAACACTGCCTAGATTTAACCTGTAATATATATTATAATGTTATATGCGTATCATATACTAGCGACTGCATTTTGCGATAAACAGTATTCGACGCAATGCCACCACAAAAACTCAAAAAAAAAAAAAAAAAAACGACGTGTATACCTGAATTTTTCTATGGTTTGAACGTATAACATTTTATGGAAAAATGAATTTAAAAAAACGACACTACCACTAAACAGAAAATCAAATTATATCGGAGGAGAGGGCCTATAACATTATAGGTTTCAAACGGTACGCCGTTGACCCAAGTTTAGTACGCCTACGCGCCCGCACAGCAAATACATTATAATATTATGATGATACTATGCACAATGTTCAAACGTTTCTGTTCCACTGTGGCTGTGTTCACAACGTCAGCAATAAATTATTGATTAACATCCCGGGCTGTTACCGCAGCTACATCAAACGGATTCATAGCGTCGATATTATTTTATATTGTATAGTAGTAAAGTATAATATAATAATAATATTATACTATGTGAGGGGCACTCATTGCCCAGTCTCTCGCGTCAGTTCCGTACGCCAACTATGTGCGGTTTAACATTGCGAATATTTTGGCATTTGTTTTTAATGTTTCAATGTTGTTGTTGTTTTTTTTTTTTATTTTGTACTGCCTATATTTCCGTTAAACTTGGCATTCGTTCAAACCGTTCGCCACACGATATATTTAACAATTCAGTTACACGAGGTGCTAGGTAAACGTACATCGTGAAGAAAAAATTATAATCAACATAATAATATTTTTTCCGTCGTATAAACAACATTACTGTACATAGCAACGAAAACGTGGCAGTCAGTTCACCTCATCAGCGGCATAAATTTTTACAACAAGTATTATATTATAAGGGATCGTTTGTGCGATTCATATGGACAAACGCAAAACGACGGTACATCCAAAGGTACGGCGACTGTTTATTATTAAAGTGCCTGCTAACAATTCCGTGGTAGTAAAAAAAAAAGTTACTAATTTATGACACCCCTGGATTAATTCGAAAAATATTGTGGAAATAAACATTAAATCCCGTATTTTCGCTATGGTGAAAACTACAGCAGTTGGTTTGGACACGTTATAAGTACGAATAATTGAGCCTTTATTATTATTATTATGAAATCCAAACCTTTACAAATTATTTATTATTATACGGTTCGTGTTTTAATATCCTTTATTATTATTATTATTATTATTGTTGTTATGATAATAATTATTATTATTTTAAAAGCAAACAGTGAAGTAGGAATGGTTGTTTTTATAAAATGTAAATGAGCGAGAGTCGGACATATATACCCATTTTTTAACGACGATTTAATATAGATTTATGCGAACCAAAAGTAACATTTCGGAATTAAAATGTTTTAAAAACCTCAAGGATAAGACTAATGAACGCTCAGAGATAATATATTATACCTACTTCATAAATTAAAACTAAGAATAGGTATTTTCAAGACTTAATATTATTATAATGTAAGTGCGTTATTATGCATAAAGCTACATAATATAGACACGATATAAGACATTATACGCTCGTATTTAACCAAAGCACGTCAGTAATCAAAAACAATGTTTATAATGAGCTTTTGATTCTTGCTTAACATTATTTTTTGTGACGAGTTTGCAATAATTAGGTTTCTTTTAATTATTGTCACTGACAATAATGTACGCTGACGGTTGCGTCGCTACTCTCTAAAATATAATATATATATATATATAATTTAAACTATTATACATCGAAACACACTATCGTGTATGATCTCTTGGCGGAGAGACGCCTAAATCATTATATCTCTTCGGTACTGCTATCAAACGTTACTAATATATATATATATATATATATATATAAAAAATTATATCCAGTTTTTCACTGCAGCTCACCGCGACCGTCGATGCTGCTGCGGCTGTTGCTGTAGTACCCATACGAAGTCAAATCGTTATTGTGCTCGCATATATGTTGTAGAACAGGTTTGTATTGAAAACGTATAAAAGGGTCGTTCACTTTTATCGTCCGGTAGCTCCCGAGCGTCGAAACGTTTTTTTTTCTTCTTCTTCATTCTTCTGTTATTTATTATCGCTATATGAATACTGCCGGCCGACATACTGTAATATCATTTCACATCATACGCGGACGCTTTACCGCAGAGGAAAAGTTTCAGAAACCGCGAAGACGACGACCGACCCCGCTCTGGTTGTGTCCCGTTGCACCGACGAAGACCTACCGCCCTAGTCGTGCAGCTACAACTGCAGTTAACGCAAACGGCTCGCATGGATGGGTTTATCGTCTGAATCTCGTCGTTCGCGAGTCCCCACGTCAAATTATATTATCATTATTATTATTATTATTGTTATGGTTGTTGTGTCACGGGGGAGACGACGACGTTGTGCGGCGGCGAAACGGACGATATTACGTACGAAATCAAGTCTCTTTCGACGGTAGTCACAACATAGAATCAGTAACCGTCGAAGCCGAGCATCTATATCATACCTATTTACACACGTGTTCGTGCCGCGGCGGACGACCGAGTGAACGACCTGATTTTATTATTATTATATTCACGTTCGGCCGGACAAAGCTGTGCATGCATATTATATAAAATCGCAAAAGCACACACGCTAAACTCGTGTCCGACACGATAGTCGGTCTCGTTGGCAGTGGCGTTCCGCAGGTCGGATACGTGTAAAAGACCGGTACACACACACACACACACACACACACACACGTGTGTGTGTGTGTACATTATATTATATACGACTTGTGTATACACTGCTCGTTAAAAATATCCTTTGGATGTATTATTACGACGCATTTGACGGACGAACAAAAAATAACAAAACGCGATACTACATTCGTATAATATCAACTCATGAATAATATATTAAACAGTAGGTACGTTTAAAGAAAACGAAAAATAGTTTTCCAGTCCGCGAAATTCGCCCGTCAGTGATTACATTATCCACTTGCCTATCCGTAATCGTTGCTGTACAATTCGCTGTTATTTTGTTGCGAAAACAGCGGCAATTAACGCCACCGGAAAACAGTGTATAGGTATTATTATTATTATAGTTTTTTCAATCATACATAAGCAGGTGCATACGTATACACACAATAAGCATTATTATTATTATTGCACGCGTAACTTTGTATAATAAACGGTATTCGTAATATAACTCAGCTGCGTTTCCACGTATGTGCATTTGTAATGAAATAAAATGATATCGACTCTCCCCGTGTAATAAGATAATTAAACATAATTATATGCGTTGTGCGATGCACGTTGAACCTGTTGCCTGAGTGCATTGCTTCCCCTAATGTGTATACAGGTAGATCGCCTATTAAAAAATTGTTTTTAAAATCGCACGTGATGGTGTGTACCTATATCACTATGATAAAACAGTGAAATTTAAAAAAAAAATAACCTTTGTAAAACTAATTCATAAAATAATTTAATCTAGAAAAATATAATGTTAATTTTTTTTTCAATTAAAAATGGGAAACTAGATGGGTAACTTTTAAAATTAAAATGGAAACTAGAATTTTTAATATATAATTCATACATGGCTTTATTTTTAATGAATTTTTATGAAACTGATTACACCGATGGATCAAACATTCAAAGAATTGATGACACTTTAATTTAGCTATTAAAATTCTAAAAATAAGTCAAAAATGAATAATACCTATATCTACTTCGCTATAAATGTTTCCTTATAGCCAAATAATTTAATAATGATGAAATACTACCAAACAAACATATTAAATAACAGTGACTGACGACAATTACCTATTTAAAAATTAACTTTGAAAAAAATACACTAGCGTTATAGATCTCTCTGTTTCGAGGGTAATATGGACTCGGTGTTATACATTTATAATATACTATCCTAGTCATAAACGAATTTGTTTAAATTCAGCAGAATTCAATTATCTTTCAAAACTGATAAAGTTGAATTGAATACTTAAATTAATTAATAACTAGTCTATGTTTTATTTCATTAATCTATACGAAAACTTGTATGTTAATTTAGAAGTGAAATTATATCGTGAGCTAGAGTTATCATTCAGTGAAACGAAACAACGGATTATCACTGGACTAAGATCACGAGTAGAGCTCGCGATTTTGACCGGATATTAACCAACACGTGTACACATGTATTGATACACGTGTAATTACTCGGGAGTCCGTGTATTTAAATTTTGTATTAAATAATTGTTATATTTAAAACGTATAGGCTGCAAGTATTAATTCCATGGTTGTTCTACCTATATCTTATCAATAATTTATAGTTAAACGGTAAATCTAAAAACCCAAATCTGTTTTGACCTTAGAAGTGTATAAAATATAAATATCATACTATTATTATATGTTATATTAGAAGATTATATTAAATACGTTTAAAGTTTAATCGTGGTCTCATTACTGTGACTTAGTGTTTGTCTCGTTCAATTTTGTTATCATAAATATTGTGTAATTTAAGCCTAGATAAAGTTTTGATTGTCATTTACAAAAAGAATAGTTTCGCATTTC
>JACXSJ010002014.1:0-60242 GCA_014851325.1 Pentalonia nigronervosa | reverse complement strand
ACAGTTATAATTTTCTACAAATAATGACTAAAAACTCTTTCCTGTTCTCATTAATTTGTATGTGTCGAATTTTGTCAATCTGTAAAATATAATTATTTCAAATCAATAAATCATTAAAAAGTAACTTACAGTTTGTACCTTCATAATTGCACTGTATTATTATGTGTTTCCGAATATTTTCAAACCTGAAAGATCTTCTGTTATTGCTTAATAAAGTTTTGTACACGGAAAATGAGCGCTCTACATCGACCGATGTGATGGGAGCGTACTTGAAGTAAGGAATATCACGACTAGAAATGTCTTCTGGAAACCCGTTTAATCCTTCAATGTCTCCAGTACCCGATAACATGCGAGAAATATTTTTTAAAAGCGTTAGACCATTATTTTTTTCTAAAACATTTTTTAGTTTTGACTGTATTTTTAACCCAATTTGACCACGTAGTATTTCGAATGATTTTTCTACATCGTTTATTATTTGAATTGAGTCAAATAATAACAAATCCTGTTCTTGTAGTTTTTTTAAAGATGTAGTCAGAGTTGAAAAATTTGATTTGATAAAAATAAGATCTGTATCTATACAGTTTTTATTGATGTATTTTTTTGCCTTTTTGATGTTGACTGCATCATCGTTGTCAAGTTTTTCAAAAACAGAACGAATTATATATAAATTATCGCAATAATAATTAGAAGCCGTTATCCATGTACCCCATCGGGTAATGATAGGTTCTGGAGGAAGACTTATTTCGAGAGCTTCAGATTTAAAAAGTTGTATACGGTTTGGAGCTTTTCTAAACGTTTTTTTAACAGTGGCTATGACTTTATCAACTGATTTGAAATGTCCTCTAATTTCTTCTGCCACCCTATGAAGGCCATGGGCAGCACATGTCACATGAATCATTTTGTATACAGGGCTCTAAGTGCTGTAGCCGATTTTATCATGTACGGCGCAGCATCAGTTAAAAATAGTAACACTCTATCACGTTCAATACCCATTAACTGAATAGAATCATCAAACAGTTTGCTTATCGTTGAATAATTGGTTTTTTCCAGTTCTTCCGAATTTATTAAAAATATTTTTCCCGGTTGATCTACTTCCAAAATGTCCACTATAATATTTGCAATGAAACGCCCTTCTATGTCTGAAGTTTCGTCAATGCTAAGCCATAAATTCTTGTTAGAAATTTCCGATTTAATTTTTTCCATTGTTTCAATATATATATCCTCGACATATCCTTGTCTTAATGTAGATTCTATTGGAATTTCTTTACCCGTGTAAGTACTTAAAAAACTGCGGAATCGGTTATTTGAAAGTTTATTTAGAGGTATGTTAGCGGATAATAAGGCCTGACACAAATATTTATTGAAACATGATTTCTTATTTGAATGTGTTAAAAATTTCTGTTGTGATTTTACTGATTCTTCTTGTTTACGTTTAATTGCTTTTGTATGTTTGTCAGTTTTAAGATGTTGTGTTACATTGAATTTTTTTCCACAATTTACTTTAATTTCACAGTATTTGCAGAAAAGAATAGATGAATCGTGTAAAAACGTATCTGAACCGAATTCTTGTACATAGTTTCTTAACCGTCGAGCTAGTGATAATTTATCTTTTGGCATAGTATAAAAAATATGTTTTAATGAAAAATATAATTGTGAATTCACAAATTCACTATACGAATAAAAACGTACATACGAGCGCAATCAAAAGTCGACGTAAACTAATCGATTACGTCGTTGTAGATCGAAACAGTCTATAATTATTGGGTATATAAGCAAGTATGGTTGAAGTCGATAACAGAAACAACATTAAGATAAAAGATACGATAAACACAATATTGTCTTGCATTGGGATATTTTAGGAATATTTTTTTCAATCGACAATGAGTTTTATAACGTCCCAAAACTGTCGATCACTGATGAGTGGCCGAAATATGTATTTTTGCAGGACTGAGTTTTCGATTTTTACGTTAATTAGTAATAAATAGTAAAATAGTTGAAAAAATAGCAAAACCTCTAGAATATGCAAAAATATGCACTAAAAACTTTTGGTAATGAGTTCATTTTTGTTTGAAATGGATTTATTGCTTACTCTGCTATCTTTTTATAAACTACAAAAAAATATGCAAATGCTACAAATCTCGAGCCCTGGTTATTACTATTTAGATAACTTATAGCTGTATTTTGCATTAATAATAAAAAATGTTAATGAACTTTTTAATCTAACAAAAAATATTTAAAACAACTATTATTATTATTAACCCCATAATTTTTTTTTTTAAAAGAAATTTATTTTTTTATTTTTATTAACTAATTTATTCATTTTATTATTTTATATTTTATTTTATTATTATTTATTTATTTATTTTATTAAGCAAACCAAAAAATAATTTTTCGAGGATAATGATAGTCGCCTTCTCGTGGTATCCTCTAGGTAATGGTAAATGACTATCATAAAAATAATATTTCTATTGGGCGCAATAGACTACATAGAATTTTTTACCTGAAAAATGCCGGGCGCAATTTACATTTTTCCGTTATAGGGAATGATGGTGGAATACTAATACTGGCGTATTTGATAAAAATTTTTATACAAATTAAAATGTTTGACGAAATCGATGAAATCCCAATGACCATATTTAGCTTAAAATATGTATTTAAATTTTAAGTTTTAATTACTTAAATCAAATAAATTATAAATAGTGAATACAAATTATAATCACTTCTATTGAGTTATACATAAAATTTTATTTTATTATTGAGATACATTTTATATTTATTACAATTTATTTATGTATTTGTAAATAATACACATATACGATACTCGAAAGTTATTGTTATCTCAATGGATATAGTAATGACGTATATAGGTATGATACTAAGTATATTCCTGGTTCAATATAATTATTTGCCGGTGTCTTTTTTTTACACTTTGGTCCAATATTTATATGCTATATCATGTTTGAGTGATATTATTTTAAGTATAAGTTTAAATGTTTAATACTTAAACATTTTCCTATCATAAATTCATATGATTTATGACTTACAAGATTATTATTAAACATTAAATATAGATATTAGATTACATTCAAATTTATATGATGGATTATTTTCTTATACTTAAAACTTAAATGCTGAAGTTATTATGTCATTATCTATACAATTGTTTGGGAAAGCGGTAGCAAAATAAAATGACAAAGGGTTACAATAATGACATTATTACTGTCTGAAATAGGAATTGGAAAACCTAAAACTAACAACTAAACAGTAAACTTACGAAGCAACTAAACTGTTAAAGATATCATTAATCATGTGAACAAATAAATATAAAATATTTTGAATCGAAAAGTAGACGATTATGTGATGATCTGCTATAGCAAATTATTTAGTGTCTAAATTAATAAGTAATTTAAATAAATATTGTCAATTTTGATAAATGTATAAACTCATATAGTTTCAATAATTTGAATCAATATAAGATATAATAGTAATTGTATATTTTTTTTATTTTATACCAAAATACGGGTCAAACCCAAAAAACCATAGAATAATTTTAAACATTAAATTAATATACAATATGGCAAATGTATAAGTATACAAATTAAAGTAAAAAAAAAAATAGGTCGTCGTTAACAGTGTGTATTAGACGAATGATTGTAGAAAGTATATTATATACAATAATAGCCATTAGGTATACTTAGTTCGTTTTTTCCAAAATACCTAGGCACCTAATATATATATTCAACTATATGGCTATATAGTATGTATGGTTTATACCTTTATTCATAAACAATTTAAATGTTACTCAACATTTAGATGCTAGTCGTTAGATATACATTTAATAACTATGTATTTTGTGTACTGATAGAATACTATGCATTACCCTAATATATAATATAATATAATGTATAGGTAGGTATATAATAATGCTAATTATAAAAATAATACATTTGTTCTAACTGGAAATTATTTCCGTTAAATAAATATCATTATTATTATTATTATTATTATTATTATTATTACATTCAATTGTCTGAACAGAATTATTTAATCGTATCAAAATATCTATAATTTAGAATTTTAGCCTTCAAAAATTGTATGTAAAAAATTTATCATAAATCTGATAATTTTCAGTCACAATGAATTGAGGATAGGTATGTCATATATTTATGCACTTGTTATTGTACATTGATGTATAATAATGGAAGCTACTAAAAAATTGTTTATTATTTTCTGAAAAAAAATTTCAACAACAATCAAATTTCATGTTATTATTTATTTTTAAACTTATTGTTATCATCACGTACCTATTATTTTGTTATACTTTTTTATTTTATTATTTTAACAACAATTATACTACGATTAAAAATACCTACTCAAAGATTACATTATAGATTAAGTTTAGGTATATGTTATATTTGCATTTCCGAAACATGCTTATTATAAAATGTGTATATGACTAACGAATATAAATTATATAATCTCTAGTCTCTAGCCTTTAATAATTATATGTACCCATGCAGAATCGATATGGATTTATAAAAAATTAAACCAGTCCAACAGATACTATTTGTTTTTTAAAGTGTTTATATGACGTAGAATCAGCAGAATCTAAACTCCCTTCAAATAGAAATTACTAATTCGCTAGAATCGTGAAATTATTTTTTTATTTTGATAATAATATTGTATTTAATATTTATCATTCACATAAACTCACAAAATTGTATTCAATATATTTTTAAAAGTTTACAAAATGTAATATTGAAAAGTAGTTACTTATTGTTATTTAATATTTAAACAAATCCCGTGTCTCGACAAGGAAAAAACAAACAATTTCTTTTTTAATGTTTTCCAATTTTAATATAAAATAATATAAAAAGATACTTACAAAGAATTAATAAAAAATAACAAGCTACTTTTTGATAGTTGAATATACACGCCGTAAATATTGAATATATATGTATTATATGTTTATTGTATTCAATTCACAAAAGACAAGAAGAGGTTCAGAATAAATATAATATGCCTTATCCGCTAGCTAAATGAAATGCTGTTGGTAGTTTTGTATATATTGGTTCTAAGTATAATAAATTATTGGTTGCATACAAATTAAATCCCAAAACCTAAAAAAATATATTGACATATAATAAAAGTTAAAACATAATTGAGTTCCAGTAAACATTTTCAAATTTTTAATTTTTAATTTTTTGTGATTTTTATAATTTGGATAATCCCAATTTTCAAAATTTTAAATCATTCGCAATTATACACTCAATCTAAATGGAAACGACATTCAGTTATACTAAAAATTGGCTTAATTAGTGTAACTACCAAATGTATATAGCCATCTCAAAATCAATACAAATTGCGCTTAATAATAAGGCAACATTTATTTTTTCATATCGCTAGGTTAAAAAATTAAAAAATGTTTAATACATACTAATAGATTTATTGAACATAGGCATGCCACCAAGAGGGGGGTCCTTAAGGAACCTGCCTCCTTAAGAAAAGTCATTGACTCCAGACTGGCTCCTCAGTTTAGTCACTTTAGTTTTTAAATATTTTAAATATTATAGCGTTTAGTTGTCCCGAATCCCGGATGTAGGTATATTACATTATGTACTGTGTATAATTAACAAACGTATTACAAAAATTAAATCCAAGATTTTATTTTATAAATATTCGTCACTTGACAATCTGAGGATATAACATGTCTAATAATGTAGATTGAAAACTGAAAAACACCAAAATAAGTACGGGTGTCGAACGTCTATTTTTCGATAAATACAACTACAACACTGTAGGTATTTTATTACCAGTGATAGTGATCAGTAACGTAATCAGTATAATAAAATAAAAATAAACATACTTAACAAATAACAATATAATTTATAGAATTTGAATATTCATTATTCACGCAATCACACAACAGTTCACAAGCAACAACAATAATGAAGATAAGTAGAATAAGTCATTTTAATTATCCAAAAAACTTGAAAATTGAGAAAATTAAGAACAATAATACTATATATTTTAGATAAATTTTATATACTCAAGTCGTATTTACTTACATTTTATATTTACTAATTATAAGAGTAACTTCCTAATTTCCTATATTATAGTATATTATAAAAATTAAAAAATATAAAACTAATTAACCAATATAGAAAATACATTGTTAAATTTTTTTTCATAGATATTATGTGATAAAGAGAAGAATAATATTTTAGTATTTATTTATTTATTTGGACGGGCAAGATGCCTATTAAAAATAAAAAAAACAAAAATGGTCGATAGCGTACAATTTTCTAAATTAAATTCTAAGTGGTTATTGGTTCAATTGAACACTTATTAAATAGATAATACATTTTAAATATACATTAACACAAATTAAATTACTAATTTCAATATACATATATACAGATATTACAAACATATCTAATTACCTCAATTAAGTACTATGCTATTTCTTAAGTACTATTTTATTAAATTATTTAAATATACATTAAACATATTAGCAGTATTACATGCAAATAAATCAATATGAAATTTATTAACTAATTTATCCCTCTATTCGTGGAAAAATTTCAACCATAATTGATAGACTGGAATGGTACATAAAAAGTATTTAGTTGTCTAGTACTATGATTTGGAACCATAAAGCTTAAGTGAGAAAGTAATACAGGACAATAAACTTGTCCGTTAAGTAATTTAAAAATAAAATATACAATAAACCTTATCCTTCGTATCTCTAACGATTCTATGTTTAAAAGAGATAACAGTAGCTGATAAGAGGAGTGAGGTTGACGTTGAATATTGTATTTAAAGGACAAAAATCTCAAAAAACGATTTTATATCGACTCTATTGTTTGTATCAGGCCTACTCTACCAGGTGACCAAATTATAGAATTGTAGACCAAAATTGATCGTATATATGAACAATATAGTGCTTTTAATGCATATGGATTATTAAAACTTTTGCAGCTTCCATTTATAAAACCTAGCATAGAAGAAGCTTTATTTTGAATATTTAAATAATCTTCGTTAAATGACAGTGATGCATCAATTATTATACCAAGATTCTTATTCTTATAGACGCGAATGAGTTCAGAATCATTTAACCAGTAGTTATAAAGATATGGAGTCCATTTTTTCCAGAAGATTAATACTTTGCACTTAAAAATATTTAATAGTAAACTGTTCTAGTTACACCAATCATAGAGGACGTTTATATCATTTTGAAGTAACTCAGAATCATTTAGAGTCTCTATGATAAGAAATAATTTTAAATCATCAGCAATGAGTAACATACATGAATTGGTAAATTTAATGTTATTAATGAATAAGTTAAATAATAATGGTGCAATATGAGACCTTGAGGGACACCAGAACTTACATTGTATTGATTTGAGCAAATGTTTTTAAATTTATCATATTGTTTCTACCAGTTAAAAAAGATATTAACTATGAATAAAAAGGATTACGTAATCTTAAGTTATATAATTTAGCAATAAGAATATTATGATCAATTTTGTTGAAGGCATTAGAGAAATCAGTATAGATAACATCCGCTTGGTGTCCTGCCTTAAGTGCATTTAATACATAACGTTGGAATACTAAAAGATTTGTGATAGTCGACCTTATCAGTCATAAAACCATGTTGCTCGTCAATAATTATGTTTTTAAACATTGGATTAAGCTTTTTTGATATAATATTTTCGAATAGTTTTGGAATTATTGAGATTATTGAAATAGGGCGATAATTATTTGTTTGAGAATTATCTCCTTTAGAGATTGGTGATATATAGGTAATTTTCCATTTATCTGGAAAAATACCCGATGAAAGAGATAGGTGAATAAGTGTAGTAAAAGAATGGATAGGACGAATTTACATTCACTAAAAAATAAACTTGGTATTGCGTCTATACCAGAACATAATTTATTACTAATGTAGTTGAGTTCTTCAAATATATCATTCAAAGTTAATATACATTTATTAAAGTCAACAGAGAGCATGTTAATATTTTCGGCATTAAAAACTGTGTTACAATTATTATGTTGATCAAATACGCTAGAGAAAAATTGAGCAAAACAGTTGGAAATAGTAATACCACTACAATAGTTAACGTTATTGTAGCTCATAAATTCTGGAAAAGTAAAGTTAGATCGCTTATTACCAATAAATTTCCAAAATAATTTTGAATTAGTTCTTATAGAATTTTGAGTTTTGGAGATAAAGCTATTATAATCAAATTTATTTTGTGATTTACTCTGTGTACGTATATTTGAGAATTGGTTGTAATTATATTGAGTTGGATATTGTTTGTATACTTTATGTAATATTTTTTTCTTTAATATCAACTGTTTCAACGTTTTACTGAACCATAAAGGATATTTTGGTGTATACAAATATTTTTTCGTGCATGATGAATTTATAATTTTAAAAATATTTTTGTAAAAAATATGAACTACGTCATTAATATTTAAATTGTAGAAAATACCATTCCAATTTACTGAAGCAATATGTGATCTTATATTTAAGTAATTACAATACATAAAGTCATATATTTATTCTTCATAATTTAAAGATTGAAATAATAAGACTGATATTTTAATTAACAATGCAGGGTGATACATATAATCTAAGGGTACATGTGGATGCATTATAGAGGACATACTAACATTATTTATATTAGAAAAAACTAAATCCAGCATTGAACCAGATCGATTATAAACTAAATTGTGACAAATTAATATATGAAAGATTAGTTAAAATATTCTAAGTTAAATTATTTACATTAGATTAGATAAATTAGGAATTATACTATTATTTACAGAAATCCATTGAAAGTTTAGGAGATTATAATCTTCTAATAATAAAAATGTAGAGTTAGATTTATTATACATTAGATTATCTATAACATCAAAATGTTTATTGTATACAGCAATATCAGAAAATACATCGTACCTATAATAAATGAAAAAGAATTAAGACATATTTCTATAAATAGTTACTCAATGGAATTATCATGTATATAGTCGACGGCTAGAGACTTGTTCTTCACTGCGATAAGCACACATCCACCTCTTATGTCGGTGCCGCATATGTTACATCCATCGCAACGAAATACCTGATATTTCATACAAAGTCCAAGTTCGGCGTCAATAACGTTGTTTGATAACCAGGTTTCAGATAAAGTTATAATATAATCGGAGAGAGCAAGGTTACTGGTAAATATATCTAATTTAGTGTTCATAATTTAATACCACAGATGTTCTAATGGTATATAGATAAATCATTTAAAATTTTGTGTTTGTTTTGTCGTTTTTTGAAATAGTCGGCAAGCCGTTAATATATTTAATAAACAAATTACTTTCACCTGTATCTCTTCGAGATTTTAATTCAGCCATAATAGACGAAAAATAATTACATTGTTACAAGGTTTGGTCAGATGAAATACAAATAGTATTTAGATTATTTACACCTAGTAGTTTCCTTTTGCTTTTAAAACTTCGAAAACGTCAACTGGATTAGGAAGAACAACACGTAGTGGACGAAGCTTATTAGAAACTTTACCTATGTAGTCGATGTATAGACACTGAGTTAGCTGGTATGCCAATTATGTTAAATAAATATTTTACAATAGAAGTATCTTAAATTTGGTCAGGTAAATTGGGAGGTCCAGGAAGATTAAATGAAATATTACGTACTCTAGATTATTGATCCAAAAGTTCAGAGTATACTTTTTCCTGGGATTGTATTATCTATGGGTTCTGTATTTTTAAAACGTTCAATATTCAATATTTTAACCTCAAATTGTTCAACCTTTTCCTTTAAAGTTTTATTTTTATACAGGATTTTAAGTAGCTGAGTAGATAGTAGAGGGAACTTAAATTCAAACAACATATATTTTTTATCCTGAGCTTTTATAGCTTCACAGCAGGAATTTAGAGAAGAGACATTTTTATTTTGTAAGTTTTTTAAGTCATTTACCATATCCACTAGTTTGTTGAGTTTTTCATTGGAATTTTCCACCTCAAGAGAAGATCCTGAGGATTTCGGAGACTTTTGCGGCATAATTGTATTAAAAATTCATAAGTATAATAGCACGACGAAGAAATATTGAAATAGAAAAACGTTAGGTTGTTATAGATAACGCATGAGAACACTACACTACGACTGCTGAATCGTAACTCTATGAGGTACAAAAAGCAGAAAAGGGCTAAAAAATGTGATCTCTCTTAAAGAAAAATATCTGGCTACGTGTCTGATCGGACAGTTATAAAGCGTATAATAAAAACTGAAAAAATCGTTTTAGACAATTTAAAAAAGTTCTACTTATGTACAAATAGTAATAAAAATAAAGTTATTCAAATTTGATGTTTTTAGAATTAATGTTTTTTTTTTGCTCAACATCGACGAAAACTTCATATTTATATGCATAGGTATCTCACAGAACTAAACATGGGTATTCATTGATACTCATAAACAATAGAAATGAAAATTTAAAAATATATAAAAATTTAAATATAATTGTCAATCATGAGATACAAATCTTAAATAATCAGTAATAATAGTAATAATAAATAATACGATAAAGCTGAAACTGGCACCTTATATATTATGTTATTAATTTATTACAAAAGCTCCACTAGGATGTGATAACTGAGACAAATATCAGGGCTCAATTCGAATGCACCTAAATTATCAATACCACTGAACATATCAGTGCACACAAATTCCTACATCAAGTCCTAAATCTTGGCAGATTTTTTTCTGGAATTACTATTAACTACTCCACATTAAATTACTGTTATTTACTGAAATGAACCTAAACAATGATAATACTGCTGCCACTTATTATATGCAATTACTATTTCTTTAGGGTTCATCAGTGGAGTCTCATATAGGCACCTACATAATAATAATGCATTTTATAATGAAGCATTTAATTATTTAACCGCATTGTGATATAATAACAATATGAATAATGTAGTAGAGATATATATTATACAAAGGAGGTCAAAATATCTAACGGGTCTACCTCTACCTGAGTATAGAGAATGAATTATTGTTTCAGTCCCTCTCCTAAGTGTATATAAACCCTAATATCACCATTGCCGGGCCAGGTGGCTAATTACGGTAAGGAACGACGAAAATAAATTATCATCGCTAATTGTCAAGTCACTTAATAATTAAATAACGTCAATGCACATGGGATTTCTAAACAAAAGGTTAGTTGAAAGAAGAAAAAATACAAAATAGTTTTTGCTGTTTTGAACCATAATCATAATCAAAATATTATTTTATTTCGCGTTTATCATTTTTGATTTGTTAGATCCTTCATATATAGTCTACGGCAGCGGTTAGGTACATTAGCACCTTTTTAGTTGTGCAGATCACCAATATTGTAAAAAAAAGAAAACGTTAAGGCCCACTTACTTAATACACAAGTAAAAAATATAAACACACACTAATGGACAGGTTATTATTGGATTAAATATTACCTAATCTAACCAAAAATATAGACGTTTTTAAAATCATATAAAATTTCAATGTTGATGCCAATCGGCATCAGTTAAAATTGTCCGACTCTTACCCTTGGCCAGCACCCGTGACTCAGTACCACATTGCCCGAGGTTCATGGGTTGGGAACCGTTGCTCTGCGGTATTGTCTTAAATTCTCAATCACAGAAAAACGGTGTTTCTATAATTCTGTATTTTTATTTTATTCACAACGAACATATGGACATAAATTTTCATTACCACGCGCAATATAAAGAATACTATAGGTAGACATAGTCACGTGGATTACCTATCTAAAATTAAAACTTTTTGTAATTATGTATTTATTATTACGTTTTTTATTTCATGAAAATTAATTGAGACATGGTCGTTGAAACATCGACTCGTCGCACTTGATATATTTTTTAATATATTAGTTTATAATTAGATAATTCTGATCACCGGGCACTTAGTCGTTTTATTCATTTCGGGCGACAGTACGGGAAAACAAAAAAATAATTGGCATTGACGGATGGGATGTTTTTCGAAAATCCCGCGATCAATTTACTGGTTTTACTGTGACGGGTCGTGTAGATGGCATAGCGGTCGTCCGCCGCGACGACGACGGTGGCGTCCCCGTCGGTCACCGGTCGCGGGAAACCGGGAAACGGACGAACCATTGAACCAGGCGACCAGCAGGCAGCAGTGGCCAGCGGTTGATTTTGTGTAGTTATTGCTTTTTACTTTTAACGCTCACGCCGTTTACGTTCAATAAGGTGGTCGTGGGCGCCGCGTGTCGTTGGGTTCAGTGCGATTTTTCCGTTTGTCCGCGATTTAATCAACAAATCAGAAAATCAGCAGCAACCTGGTCGATCTTTTTCATAGGAATTATTTAGCCGCACGAAAACGGATTTCGAAATTCGTCCGCAGTTTTTTTTCGTTCATTTGTAAAAAATATATTTGATCGTTATCAATTTCCCATCCATGGTGTGGATTTCAAGTGATAGCGGTGAATAATAATAATAAAAAAGCAACACATTTTCGGGCGGGTCTGCGAGGCGCGAGCGTATCCAGTGATAAGAGATAAAGCTGAACGAGACTCAAACGCGGCCGGTTGTCGTTTCGTTACGTAAATTAGTGACAAGTGTTAATAATTATAAAAAAAAAAAATGTTTTATATATTTTCACCGTTTTTAGTACATTTTTTTCCGTTTACGCGTTTCTGTTGAGCCGATGTGCTTAGTGTGTCAATCGCCGTCACCGAAGTTGTGTTTACTCGTCTCACGTTCCTAGTTTAGTTGAACAAGTTTGAATGTGTACCCGTCGAATTTATTTTTCTCATACGATTCAAGTGATCCCAGCAACAACGACGACGACCACCACACCAACTAATTAACCCCATCGCTAAACCGTCTTCACTGTATAACGAGCAATGGACGCGTGAACTTCACGACCACTGTGTGCTTAGACACATACCCACGAGATAATGTCCACGACGCCGTTCGTGGTCAAGCACGATGGGAAGAAGCACAACATTGAACACTTTTTGCGCTTTCACCCGGGTGGCACCAACACATTGTCATTGCTAAAGAACGCTGATGTAACCGATCGGCTATTCACCACTCACCACTCTGCTGCTGCGTACGAGTTGCTCAAGGATTATAGAGTAGACGAGGAAGATGTTCACAAACACATCAGAGAGGATGGAGATCTAGAAGTAAGTGATATGTTTATCTATAAAATGTATTATATTCCTACATATAGTGCTGCATTTACTTCCAAATAAATTTCATAATATTTCTATTTTGGCGCATTGATAAACATAATAATAATTAAATTCCAAGATAAATTTACAGTTTAATTTAAACTTGAAATCTAAAGAAAAATATCTACTAATAATTATATTATGGGCATGTAGGTATTACATTAGTATAACAAATAGATAATGTTCATATAAGAAATTTTATTTTATGAATATAATGCCCGTAAATTAATTATTTAGTGGTAAATCTATGACTTAAAATGAAAAAGAAAATGATCATCAAATTAATATTGTGGCATACCTAGCTGTTTCTAGTAGGTACCCATTCATATATTTAAATATATATTAATATACCTATACCTAATAATGTTAGGCATTTAGTTAAATTATTGAGTTTCTTTTTTTAGGCGTAACTTATTATTATTTATTTATCAGTTTATTTAGATATCTATCATTAAATAAACTACATTTTTAAAATATTTTAATAGTTGTATATGAAAATAATGTGTTTTAAAATAGTTATAGGTAATAGTTTAGTACTCGTAAAACTTATCAATCTTATAACTCACAAGCATTTAAATAAAATTATGCTTACCTGATTCTGTTTTATAGCTTGCCCGTCATAATAATATGCAACATTTTAAATTTCATGCTTACAAACGATTTTCAGTGTTAAAATAAATAAATAAAAATAATTATAAGTATAGTATAAGTTCTGGTGTTAAGATTTTAATGACTTAAACAAACCCAAAAAATGAACTAATTAAAATGCTTTTGGATTTTAAAAATTTAAAATAACGCACCTATAAAATGCATTTTAAATGTTTGTTTTAAAATAATTTTAAAGGTAAATATACCTATACTAGATTGTTATGAAATAGACAAAAAAATAAATAGAAGTCTACATTACAATACATATCTAATGTCCTAATCAAATAGCTTGATAGTTAGATAGTAGGTGGTATAGATTAATTTTGAAAGTATTTACATACCTATGCTATTATTGATAAATGTCCTAAAAATGTCTTGTAACACCTTGTAAATATTATTTTATACCACAGATTGAAAATAAGTATACTCCATTCACTTTAAGTAGGAACCTTGGTGGTAAATCTGTGCACATAAGCGCTTGGCTTAACTTACATAGTAGGTATATAGATAGTTGACTCAGTTGGAGTGGTAAACAGGTGTTGCTTGACCACTACCCGACAAAAAACTGATTGCCACCAAGGTTCCTTCTGAACGTGAATAAAGTATAGGCAATGTGTATAGACAAGTGTTTGTATATTGATTTTAAGTTAATTTTATGAATTTTTTAAGAACACTTTAACCTTTATGAAATTAAAATTCACGAGCATTTAATTGATAAAATTGCTTGCTTAGCCAATTGTGACTTTAATATGTAATTTGTCAACACAAACCAGTATGAAAAAAAATACACAGTTTGTATTGTCATTGACGAATTTTTAGTAACAATATCTATAGGTAGTATATTTTAACTATTGTGAAACCAGGTAAAATTTTTAATACCTAGCTTATATCTTTTTCAACTTACACTTCTGACATTCTAACATTTTATTTATTTTATAAGATATCATAAAAATATTAATTTAACTAAATGTGCATCACTAATTTTGGGAAAATGAACCCTTTAGTCTTTATTTCATTGATTTGTGCATTCAGATTTATGTAAATATATTAGGTTTTAATAATTTTTACATGTTTAAAAATTATATTAATAGGTTTACAATTTAATGTGAATTAAATCCTAATCAAATATTTGATCAAAATCCTAACTTAAAATATTATAAATTATTTTATTTATTAACAATATTCTTTGAAAACTTATAGAACTACTCAATTATGGGCATTTGTGTCGTATGTAATCTAATCTACCTACCTATATTGGTATATAGTGTTATATAATATGTGACCTATGGTTTTTTAGATAATATTATTTGTGCTATGTGTTATTATTGGTACTACTATTATATCCGATGAATGGCAATCATTCCTATTCGTGTTTAAATAATAAAGGATATAAACAAATAGATCAGTAAGCCACTCGGAAAATTTCATCAATTCTAATATAGATGTTAATACTTAGACAATTAAATGTATTTGGTCGTATTTAAAATTTAAAATATTAAGAAAAATCGAAAATGTATGGGACTAATCCAGAAATATTGTTACGTTGTCTAATAGAAGTTTGGTATCGACCAGAAGCAGTTCTGAATACATATTTATTCAATTTTCGAAAGATATTTATCAATTAAACATACAAATATTTTTTTTAATTAACTTATTTGTTCTATTGTATATTTTAAAAAAATTAACTGAAACAATTGGGTAATAAATATTTATTTATTTATCATTGGGTTTATAAATGTACCCACATGGCCACATGTGATGGTAGGCGTTCATTAATGCGGTAGGTCACATATGACAAGCCGTTAGGTACCCATTAATGTGGGAGGTCACATACAATATGAGTATCCACTAAAGCTCTTTATTTATTACTAACTATGATGTTTTTTTTAATTGTATTATTATTTTGTAAATCAAACTCAACATTCCCTATTTCATAAGCTTACAGAGGATGTGTAACCATTTGAACACTTAATTTATTTACTTTTGTATATATTTTATTAGTTTTAGACAATAAAAATTATTGTTATTATTATTATTATTAAATATGCGATTTATGTCACATTAAATTTACTACCATTGTCAATTGTCATATACTTAAAACACATACATTTTGTGAAACTAAAACTAGATGTAAAACAAAAGTTCAAGTACTATAAGTAATAGCCATTAGATATTAATAAATTATTTAACTTAAATACAACTAAGAACATTTGTATCTACTTAATATTTATTATAATAATACACTTAACACAGGTATCTATTTAAGTCTATTGTAAAGGATATTATAATAATTTACACTAAAAAAAATTATTTAAAAGCAACATTTTTGCGTTTTTTAAGTGTCTAACTACCTTGTCACTTTGATAGTCACACGATTTCATTTTTATACCATGTTACCATAGGTATACATATTTTGTATTTTTAAATACATGCACACATGTTCTAATTATTTTATTGGTGATGAATAAACCAACCTATATTATTAAATTATAAATGATGAACAATAATTTAATATAAATTTTAATAGTGTATCTAGTATTTGTGATTACATTTTTTATTGCAGAAACTTATAAATATTAAATTTTAATTAAAATGAATACAAAATATGTAGGTACAGTGTACGAAGTATAAAATATTTAATTTTATCTGTTAAATACTCAATAAATTGATATGTTGAATTTGTAATAATATAATACAATTATGTGTTGTTCGTCCACCTTTTGTTTAGGTATAATATATTCTTTTTTTTTTGTATCACGACAATCACTTAACTAAAAGTGTAAAGTTGTCGAAAAACGGTATCTTAACTCTATCGTAGTTTTGACGCCCCGCAATTCCGTATTCCACCCATTCTTAAGTAATCATTGTAGAAACTTTTGACAGCTTGATAATAAATTGAAAGGGTTGAAAATTATAAAATGCGTGTCATTTGAGACTAGAATATAAAGTTCAATATAAGTAAATATTGTGGTATATAATAAGCCAAATATGGGGCCAAATATTATAATTTGTTTGTTCTAGAAACCTTATGTTTTGAAACAATAGTTATTTTGGATTCTCAACAATGTAGCAAGAAATGTATTGTATTACAATATAAAAAAAAAGTATTGAAATATTACAGCGTAGGTAACATAAATACTATTTTATTCATTTTGTATTATATTTTTCTGTGAACACTTTATATAGTTTAAAAAGTGCCTAAAAACTTTGATATAGCAGTTTAGCACTTAGATAAATTAGAAGTCGAGTGTAAATGAAAATACCTAAAGGCTTAAACAGTGAATGGGTAATTTTTCATTTTTTACAATGGTTTCTCTAAGCGTAGAAAAATATTGCCAAAATCGTAGTAAATAAAAATATGTTAAACAACTATCATCAAACGTTGTGTTAATAATTCCGTACGGGTTTTTTTTCGAATGCGATAATGTATCATTGTTTATCATTGTTAGTCATATTTAATAGATATCATTACAAACCACTAACCTTAGTTGATAAAAATGAAGTGGATCAAGTGCCCAATTCAGATGTCTGTGTCACATCTAACATTTTTATTTTAAATTTTCGTAGATAAAGACGGGAAACAAGTAACGACTAGGGGGTCAGTAACCGACCGTCGGTTGTTAAGTAATCGAGAACTTAACTAAAATTAAAATATTTAAAACTATCACACTCAACCTTTTTATCCCTAACTAAACTCTCCAGTCTTCACAATAACCTTGGCAATTAAGAATGAAGCTACACTTTGTTTTTTACAAGCTGTTTTTTTCTAGACTAGAAAATCATCACAATGCATTCAAATTATTTTCATACCTTTACACTCCATAGAAATCCTCGTCGAAAACTAAAAAGTGGTATCAAGAACTTTTAATTTAATTTAATTTCCTTTTAATCTCAAGCTCATGTGCCACTAATGGGTAGCTTCTCATTCACGTAACTTCTATTTATGTTTTTTTCCCTTATCACATTTACTTATTATACATAAATCTGTATAGATTGTTTGTATTCTTTTCATATAAAAACAATACAAATGTCATAATTATTGCAATAAATAATTAAGAAGTATTCATGTCCATGTTTACTTGCAGACCTTTTATCCATAATAGATCGTAATCATCCATATTAATCAAAATATATAATAAAACCGGAAACCGAAAAAAATGTTGAACCTAAAACTCATGTAACCATAAACCAAATTAATTCATAAATTAATTATCAGGTACAGGAAGATGCATTCAATAGTTAAGATAAATACTGAAATTCAGTAAATATATAAAGAAATTATGTGTTACTTTGTTTTTGATAACCTTAAAATAATATTGATTACACAAAATCAGTATCGAAAGTAATAAAAAAAAAAACACTATTACAATCCATTATAATCGTTCCATATGAATTATAGTCGTATCTCGTTATCCATAAAAATATGTTTTGGTATTGTTCTTATTTTTTTTTTTTAATGAAGTGGATGTAAGTAATATAATTCCTAATACATTGTTGCCCTATTTGTTTATGTAACTCAAGGCTTGTCAAATTATGATGATTAAAAATCAAATTACATGTGGGGAGGAGGAGATTTAAATTTGGTGGACATTTTATTGACAGCTTAAGTACCAATGTAATAACTTATAACAACTTATAATATTTACCTTGCTTTTATATTAAGTTTTATGTAGGGTTTAGTATTTTTTTTATGGTTCATTAATTTTATTAGAGTTACAACCAATTTAATTCTTGAAGTAAAATTGTATTAAAATGAATTCTAATGTTATTACGAATAAAATAATTTCGTGCTAAAAATTGACATAAAAATATGTCTGCAACAATTTTATAACTTAAATTTATAATAATTATGTTATACATTCAATCACTGTGGACAACTTCCATATAATACTAGGTAACACTGTAACAAGTACATAATTGTAAATTCTACCTAGGTGAAATGTTAATGGTAGAAAAAATTAATCCTTAATTTAGCCACTTATTGATTTATCTAGGATTTTGAGAAGATTAAAATTTAATTTGATATTTTTAATTATGGTTATAATACTCGTATATAAGCCAGAGATAACTTAACAAGGTTCTTCTTTTTAAAAACATTAAAAAAGTTAACCCATTTTCTTATTTGTTTAATCCATACGATTCATACCCTTTATTCATTTCTGAACCAATAATTTTAGTTTAAAATTATCTAAAGCCCTTATTACAGCTACGACGGCGTAAAGTGCGCGGCGTATTACCATACGCTCGTTCGTCGATTTACATTATTTAAGTTCGAACGCGCCGACGCATAAAGCCGTACTAAATTTTTAACTACTATTATAAATTAATATTATGCTGGTCTTGACCTTTTATTTAAATAAATACATCAAACTGTTTTAAAAATATTGTTTATAATCTTAAAATTAAAAGTTAAGTTTTTGTTAAGTTAAATTAAGTTTCTTAATTCCCAACTCGTCAATAGACAGTAGGCCAATATTACAAATGAAAAATAAGATAATTATATTGAAATTATCAAAAATAAAAAACCCAAGTGTTTATAATAATTTATAAAATTAAGTACAATTGAAAGAAATATGCTAAGTTCATGATTTCGAGTTTAAAATTAAATTGAATGCAGCTGCCTATAGAAATACTGATCAATTTTATTTGGCCAGTTTACAACCAATACGGCGATACCTATGATAACATTTTCTGAAACTGTATATTAATAAAACAGTAAGAATATCTAAACAACACATAATAATAATTACAGCTACTATAATATGTATAACTGGTATTCTGGTGACGAAATAATAGTAGAAGTGATTAATTGATAACGGAACAATTTATTAAGTTAAGTTGACGCTTCACGTCGATTAACGATTTGTTGTTCTCCGTCTATCTTGTATACTAAATATATTGTATGCCTATTGCCTGAAAAATTAAAATATAGAATACAATTTAACGCCATACTCAGTTAACGCCTACTCATCTTATCATCTCTTATTTTGATAATAGTTAATGAACTGCGAACTCCAACATTTGACGCGTATACTCTAGACAAAGATAATAAAATGATAAAAATGTTGCTTTTATTTGTCAAAACTTAACTCATCATCCTACCTATGGTGTATGGTACATAAGTATCTCATATTGTATGTTGCAAAAACAAAAATTTTAAAAATAAGGCAATTAATAATCTAATCCAAAATTGCTAATATCTTTTAAAAGGATTAAAAGTAGGGTTTTTCTGTCTTTGTCTAATACACATGAAATTTAAGAATTTAGATGTATTCTATTTCCAAAGTACCAATTGATCTAGTGAAGCGATAAAAATTTTGAAAACAGATTTGTATTTTCGTAATATACTTAAGATCGATTTTCCACATTTTTGTTCTTTTTTTTTTTTAAATTTCAGGATTATAACTTAACCTAATCTAACTTATGGCTTATCTGTGTATTTAATTTTCTCATAAAATTTCCAAAAATAGTGTCTGATAGTTGATACGCGTTTAAAGAATACTTTAGCTTTTCTACATATTTATATAATTTGGATAATTTGTAGAGAAAATTATAAAGTATTTCGATTAAATTAAGTAGGCACCTATATTACATAATATTTAATAATTTATTAGATGCATATAATTTTTGTATACGGTCCATAACGTATAACATGTTATGTGTGTATTAAATATTCATTTATAAAATTGGCATAAATTAGGTATCTGTTCGAATTAAAAAGTTATGAACTTTTAGAATACCTAATAAAATCAAATAAACTAGAGGCTATTTCGATTTTTATTGGAATATTGTCGATAATATGTTTGCTTTATTAGATTATTATGTTTATACCTTATCTAGTTTAATTGTTTAATAAATACTGTTTATGAACTGATGTTTTATTCATTGACAATATATTCCTAAATTATTTAACATATATAGGCTCTCGAGTTTGTGCTATATTGAGACTTTATTTTAAACGTATTAGTATAATGTACCAATAATGTATCCTAAATTTTAAGCTTAAATTATGCTGACCTTGAAACTATCAAAAAAAAAAAAAAAAAAAAAAAATGGTTTCAAAATAAAGTTGATTTTATTTATGTTTTCTGACTTATTTTCCAAGAATACGTTTTGTTATGCGACTTCAGTCATGACTAAAAAATTTAATAGTTAAATTGTGTCATTAAACTAAGTACAATGAAATACTCGTTAAAATATATTTAATTTTAGTATCAGGTCTAATTTTGTAAATTTTACCTTGGTGTATCTATGATTGTTTTGCAATTGATTAAAATTCTAACGGCAGTTATATAGTTATAAAAAACTAAGTATATTCATTTTAATTGTGTTTAAAAATCGTTAACTGTATTTTAATATATTTCTATTTCTTTACGAAGATTTAATTATGGTTATTGATAACCTATCAAAACTCAACTAGGAGGTTAATACTTTACACAAATTTAAGTTTATATTTATATATATATATATCATAATTTTATAACGCATTTATCTAATACAGAATGATTCGATAAAAATGTATAACAGTTTAGTAGTGGCAGAATAATATATTTATATACATAAATAATTTTTATGAGCTTTGCAATCATTCATAAGCTATACCCGCCACTAAAGGAATTGATAATAAATTATATTTAATTCAAAATTAGTAGTTTTTAAAACTCTTATTTCTTCAGTTTTAACTACCTATATGAAACGTTTAAATAATCTTATATCATCTTTAATTAGAAGTATAAATAAATTTTAACTGTCTCATTTTATTGGATTCAATTGATTCATATTTTAATGAAGAATATTATAGTTTAAAAAAAGACGGCAAGCGAGTACCGTTCTGCTGTACTGTAGGTATCTAGAGGAGTTACTGTAAATGGATGTGTAAATTTGAATTCAATGATATAAAATCATTATAAAATGCGTTTGAAAACGTCATTGTGTGTATAAAAATTAATTATTTACTTAAAATGTTTCAAGTTCTTACAAATCATATTTTTTAAATTATAACATCGTTATTTTTCATTTAAATATCGAATTTCGTCCAAACTTAACTTAAAATGTTTACAAAAAAACTTATGTTATTATATTTTTATAATTATTGGTTACAATATTAACTATTTATGAAAACCCTTATTTTACATTTTCAATCCTTAGCTATAAAAATTAAACATTTTATAAATTTTTAACTACAAAATTTGAATTTTAAATGCTTCTAACCTAACTTAACCTAAAAAGGAAGTGGTTGTCGAACTTTCTGCAATTATCAACTTAAATATAACCAATTTATATAAATAAAATTCCAACCTCTCAACAATATTTAAAAAAATATATATATAATTAATCAAGCCAAAGGTCGGCAATGAATGGCTTCTTATTCAACATTTCACGTCTATGTTATTATTCTTACTACATAAACTTATTGTGCATAAACTGTATGGATTGTTTATTTTTAATAAAAAAAAAAAAATGCTTTTAAGAAAAAACATGCCTATGCATCTTTAATATTTTTAACTGCTATTAATACAACTTATAAGGAACTTTGTTGTTAAATTTTCAAACTTTTTGATCCAATGGAAAATTTTTTATCGACATTAATAGAAAAAAAATATTAATCGTCTATTTATAGTTCCAAACGAGATAAAATTTGATCATGTATAAAAAATGATTAAATAAGTATTTGGTGAAAATGTCAAGTATCTGTGGTTATTCGTTTTTGAAGTAATTACTAAATAAGAAAATCGATCCATGAAAGGTAGGAAAACTTATAAGAAATATAGTACTCAATTTTCAAATTTTAGATATAAAAAGACAATTTTTTATGGATTTTTAACTTAAAATAGTTTGAACATTTTCATGATTTTGATGAATTTCGTTAAAAATCTAACTTATGATACTCATTAAAAATTATTGTGAATTTACGCTTTACTTTTTTTTTTTTTAATTTTCACCAATAACAACTTATGAAAAACCTCGTATTTCAAGTATTTTATAAAAGTTTTTTGATGAGTAAAAAAATTTTATCAACAATAGTTTTAAAAAAAAACTAATTAAAAATTAAAATTGTCTTATGCCTATTAATAGCTCAAAAAGATTTAAAATATTTTTAAAAAAAGTCTATGATGTATAAAAAATAAACATTTAGTGAAAGTTTCGTGTATTTACAGCTATTTTTTTTTAGTTAGGTACATCAAAACAAAATCGATTTTGTCAAAAACTGGCTTTGCGTAAAAGTCTTTGTTTTTCCCGACATTTTTGAAAACAACTGGTAATTTTTAACTTTTGACCCTCCATCCAAAAAAAGTATTAACTAGATTCAGTTTTCTACCAGAAAAGATGCTGATGAAGAAAATTAAAGCATTTTTACTGTCCCAATAAGTTATGGTAGACACAAAACAAAAACCACTTCATTGTAAAATCAATACATTCATCGCAGAATCTAAAATGATGTATACTAAAATTTTTTCTTTGAATTATTCTTTTTGACGTCGAAAAAAAGCTTAAAAATTGTTATTTGGACCTTTTATACAAATAATAATTGAGAAATTTGTATTGTCGTGTAGATTAAATACATGTTATTTTTACATTTTAACAAAATTAAATTGTTGTTATTTGTATTTGTATTTTGTATTTAAGTTATGGGTACTTATAATTGAAAAATATAATATTAGTGATTATTGTGTCATTTAAATGCTAATACTTTTACATTTCTAAAAAATATTTTTATACTAGAATTTTTATCGATTTTATAATTACAATTTATAATACTGTTAATAAGTACTTTGTTACTACTTGTATAAAACTGTATAGCAACCATTTCATCTTATATATCTAATGCCCTGTTATCATTTTGAAATGTTTATAAATGTTGAAAAAGTTTAAATAAGCCTTGTTTTAATTACATTTTTATCAGAATCATTTTTTTTTAATTTATCATTTTCTTCAAATTGAATACTACTACACTTCACTGCCATATGCAGAGATGAGTGGAGTGAGACGAGTGCACTATATCCGATATCCTATCCGGCTATCTATTCTCATATTTAAAGTATGAGACATTCACATCTTATAACATTTTTTAGAGTTATTGTATTGTATATTATAATGGTACAAACTTGGCATTGATCTCGTATATTCTTTTTTAAACGTTCTGGGCACTTAAGAAAACTATGAAGTTGATTTACATTGCATAGATTACAATATTACACATATGTTATAAAATCGGGTCCGCAAAAGTCTAATACTTATGTAGGTTTTTTAAAACAAAATATTTGGAACTCTGACAATAAATTCAACCGTAAAAGTTTTTATTAAAACCTCTTTTAAAAATTTATCGATGTGTGGTTTTGAAAAATAATTAGATTTTAATTAATTGTGTGTGAAGTATACATTTTTTTTCTTATATAAAATAAAGCTACTTATTTAAACTTAAATAATTTATGATAGGTTAATAATATATATATTTAATATGTAAAGCTTCATAAAACCATAGTATATTATCAAAAATAATATTTACTAGTTACTATTATGTTTGGTGCAGATATTTTTGGTTTATAAATTAACTTTCTACCACGTCTCTAATTTATTGTTAATGATATTTTCGTATTTTTCTGATTTAGGAAATAATTAATTAAAGTGAATTTAGTTAATATCTTTGTACATGAGCAACAAAGTAAATTGAATCATTAAATATCTTAATATTCAACTTTTACGCTTGTTGCTATATACAGTTCTTAATATTTATACCGACTAGAAAGCAGTCGAGAGAACTGTGACGTCGTTCGTTTTATTAATGTCAATCAATGCATTGGCCCAGAAATATTCGGACAAATTAACCCCCCTTGGTCGTCGGCATAGCTTTGCCACATCAGAACTAATACAAAATCATGGTTTCAAGTGAATATATAACTGACATAAATTCTATATGTATAAATATAATGCTTATTGTATAATTGCATCTATAATGGTGATTATCTTGAATTAATAATTTTCATTAATATTAATTATAATTGGGTTTTAAAAAAAACGGAAGTATGTTCATTTGTAATGTACCTATTTTTTTTTTGTCTTCCTTGTATGTGATCTGTGATCATTTTTTCGGTAAAAGAAGTACTCTAAAAATAAAAGTTTCATATAGCTCTTTTCTAGATTGGGAATTTAACAGTAAACACGGACGGTACATGAGACTATTAGAATTGTTATTTTTTTAATTTCATAGTAGTTTTCCAGAAAAATACGAAAAATTACTGAAAAATCAATAATCTTAGAATAAATCCCGCGGAGGGATTTTTGCTGGACATGAAAACTTTTTGTATTATTTTATTACTTAATGATCTTAGAGACTTGAAAATATATTCATTAATTATGATGTTTTTAGATGTACTATAATTTGAAAAACAATATTGATCATACACTTGACTTAATCAAACATACTGTGTATACCCATTTTCCAATAGGAAATTTATCTAGTTGAAAATGTTGAAAAAAAACTCAAAAAATGATGAGAAAAAACACAATTTCAAAAATAAATAATTCGTAAATTCTAAAATGTATATTAATTACCTACTGTATAGACCTGTGTTTCTCAACCTATGGTACGCGTACCACTAGTACGCGGAAAGCTCCAGATGGTAAGTGAAGAAAATCTCCTTTAATAAAAAAAATTGGAATGAATCATTTTTTTTGGTATTAAATATTATTTGATTTATTTGATATTAGCTAGTCTTATAATATATTGACGGCGTTGAGTTATAATGTGAGACAGGTGTGGTTCTTGTGTATTAAATTCTTATATTGTCATAATTTTGTAGTTCCAAATAAAATAAAATTCCATACGCCATGTAAAACAACATAAAATTTTTAATGAGCAAAAAAAAGGTTATTATTAACGTTAGTGGTACGTTAAAATGTTCAAACTATGTAGGTAGTACGTGGATATAAAAAGATTGAAAACCGCTGATATAGGTTGATAAAATGTTCACAATATTTTTTTTTAATATTGAACTATATTTATAGGCATTTTAGATTTATAGATTTTTACACACAAATCATATTTATCCCTAAGTTTGCTTTTACCATAATGAAATGTTCACATTTTTACCTATACTGAATACATAACTGACATAAACTAAGTATAGTATATATTACATCAAAGCTCCACTCAAAATCGTTTTATTAAATGCATTGATTTATTATTGCTTTAAAATGCGATTTATCCATTACAGTGACCTACTCAATGATAATTGATGAGTTACACTCGAAACCTACTATACAGCTGAGCGAATTTATCGTTGTTTCTTTTTTCAGTTTATCAACGTCTAAAATTTAAAAAAATTTCATAAATATTATGCTTTAGCTAAAAATTCTATTCATAATTGTTTTTTAAATGTAATTATTATTTTAAAACTACAAATAATAATAAATTATGTATTATACAATATTGGCTTGATTTAGAGTTGCAAACGAAATGAGTGATAAAATTGTTTTTATACATATTAAATGACTAAACATAAAGTTCTGTTCACGCAAACACAAACTGAACATCTAAATTTAATAGAAATAATGTATATGCTACCATAACATTAAGCTTTTACGTATTTCCTGTACAATATAAATTATATATTAAGAAAAGTTAAACTATTATAAGTTAACATATATATATAGTTTTAATTTGTATTGTGCATACAACCTTGCATATTGCACATTTTTAAATTAATTTTACTATTACTGTATTCATATTATAATAAATTGCAATTTTATTTTTAAATTTTTATTTTAGAGTCTTGTAGATTGGAATCGACCCATGTTTTGGCAAGTTGGATCGTTAGGTCCAAAGTATAAAGAATGGGTGTTGGCTCCTGTTGATCGAAAACTGAGATTGTTTGACTCCGACTTTATTGAATCGCTCACCATTACTTCATGGTATATGGTGCCATCTATTTGGATACCTGTGATGTTTTACTTGATATTCATTGGTTACCAGAGGTTAAGAAGTTCACTAGCCAGCACAGTAGATCAAACAATTACTTCAGGTATGAAAAACAAATTATTTTAACATCATTATGTTAAAAACATACAGGGTATTACAAATGTTTCCAATACTAACAAAATCCAACAGTTCCAAAATATTGCCTTTAGAAAGTTAACGCCCCACTCTTTATATCCAATTACACATAGCATAAAGATCTTTCAATGAAAACTGCGACAGAAGACGCTACACGCTTCTATATAAACATTTTCATAATAGTCTTCAAACCCACCTTAACCCACTCATAAAGAACCTCTCTACCCAAATCATACTTGGCAAAATCAAGCATCGTTTAAAAAGAAACTGTTGTTGTGACTTGCTAAAAAATTAAAAATTAAATAAATAACTTAAAAACTCCTAGGCAAGTGTTACTAATGAGTGGCTTCTTACTCCAAATATGCATGTAATTTTGCTTTCTATCGTCACATAATATACTCATGCTGGATTGTATAAAAAAATTGATTAATTTAATAGACCAATCATGGCCCACTAAATCATGTATAAGAGCCCATTTTCTCACTATTGATTCATTAAATGCTTAGTGACTGTTCGTGCAATCCCACATTATTGTACTAAAAAGTACAGATTGTATATTCCGCTTTAATGTAAAAATAAATTTTAATTTTGTAAAATGTTAGAGATCAGAGTATTGGTGTAAATTATATAATTGAATATTAATATTTTAAGACGATACTATTTGTTATTTATTAAGTTAAATATTTATCCGTGGTATTATTGTATCAGTGGATTAAATTATAAATAAATATTTTACGTGCATTGAAATTTAGAAAGCTTTAAATGTGGGTCAGTGAATAATAATTGAAAATAATATATTCAAATTAAATATTTTATATAATATATAATATAGGTACATTAATATACATTCAGCTTGATTTTATATAAATCAATCATTAACTACAAATATTTAAACAATTTTTCAGATTTTTTTTTTAGCTTTTTTTTATGTATACAATTTTAAATTTTTCATAAAATAAATTAATATCCTCCTTATGAGTTTTAGTATTAAAATATCAGTTTGTATTTTTTTAGATGTAGGTTTTAATTTTTGTTGTACAAATATACTAAATTTTGCACATTTTAGATTCTGGGCGGAGCAAAAAATTTATTGATTTTACAGTGATGTGTGTTTTTTATTTTTATTTTTTTCATTTTTTGTGACAGTCTTCACGTTTTAGGCCAGTAAAAGTGCTCCGATTTCCTTCATCAAAATCTATTCTGTAAAGTATAAAGTAAAAAAATTTTTAATAATTTTCAAACGCGTTGGGAAAAACAACAAAAAAATTAAAGGAAAACGGAAATCTTTACGCGAAGCCAATTTCCAAAGCCAAAAAAAAAAATGGTTTTGTTTTTTGGTGTAACACCAAAAATAAAAACATTACAGAAATTAATTTCCACCAATTGTTTATATAAGCATTTTCTATACACTATAACATTTTCAATATATTTTGACTTTTTTTGAGCTATTTTTAAGCATAATAAATTTTCTGGTTATATAATTTTTTTAGTTGATCAAACAACTTTAAAATGTAATACAATATTCTTCATAACTTATTATAAGTGAAAATTAAAAAAAAAGTTAAGCGTAAATCTATAATAGTTTTTTATAAGGGCCTAAAGTTAAAATTTCTGCAAAATACTTAAAAATCACGAACATTTGAAGTTTTTTTTGATTAAGAAATTCAATAAAAGTTTCTTTATAAGTTTTTCTACTTTTCTAAAAAAAGTTTACCAGAAAATCAAACAATTTTTTTATGAACGTTTGAAATTAGACATTGGATATTCATCCATTTTTCCCGGAAACAATTTTCATATTCTATTGCATTTCAAAAAGAAATTACCGTAGACATTTTAAATTTTTACTTAATGTTGATATTATCATTGTCTATACACCAAAAAAATTTTAAATTATTTTGACAATTTTTAAGGTAATTGAAGGCCTAAGAAATTTTCGGTTTTTTTTAAATTTTTTTCTATAAATATTGATAAAAAATTTTCGTTGGGTCAAAATTAATAAAAAATTAATATAAAACTCCTTATAAGTTGTTATATAGCAGATCAAAAACATTAAAAATACATAGGCACAATTTTTTTATAAGCGCTTTAAACTTAAAATTTTGACCAAAATTCATCATCGATCATTTGCAAATAGTTTTGTAGTTAAATATTTATTAAATGTTCAGTTTTTATAACTATAAGGATTGAAAATTTAAAATAAGGTTTTGCGTAAGTAATTAAAAATGTAACTAAAAAAAGGCTGGCAAGTGAGTACTGCTCTGCTGTACAGTAAGTGTCAAGTGGATTACTTTTATAGATGTGCTAAATTTGTAAAAATTTGTAAAATGATATAAAATCATTGTATACGAAAAATGATTCTAAGCGAAGACAGTCTATCAGCCTACATAACTAAGTGTATTTTAAGATATTATTACTATTAGTAGGTTAAATTAATTTTTGATGAAAACATTGCATTGGGAAATATCATTGAGTACATAAAATATAATAGGTAGTATGCCTTAAAAGTTTCGAGCATCTACGAAAAATATTTTTAAATTACTATAAAATAACTAACATCTTTATTCTACATTTAAATATCCAATTTCGTCCAAATTTGAACTTGAAATATCTATAAAAATCAACCATGTAAATGTATTTTTTTGATTTTTTGGTTACACTATAAAATACTTACGAAAAATCTTGTTTTAAATTTTCAATCCTTACCTATAAAAACTGATTATTTTATACATTTTGAATTACAAAATAATTTACAAACATTCGAGATTTTTGATGAATTTGGTCGAAATTAGAACTTTAAATGCTTATAAAAAAAGTTGTGCCCGTGTATTTATATTATTCATAAAACTGTGTTTAGAAAAACTTACGAAAACCCTTATTTTGAATTTTCATTTTTTAGTTATAAAAATTGAACATTTTATAAATTTTTAACCACAAAATAATTTAAAAATGTTCCATAATTTGATGTCCAAATTTTAACTTTTAATATCAATAAAAATTATTTTTTAATATATTTTTTTGATTTTTTAGTTACATTATAAACTATTTACGAAAATTCGTGTTTTAAATTTTCAATCCTTAGCTATAAAAAATTGAACATTTTATAAATTTTTAACTACAAAACATTTTGCAAATGTTCGATGATGAATTTCGGTTAAAATTTAAAGTTTAAATGCTTTTAATAAAAATTGTGCTTATGTATTTTTAATTTTTTTGATCTGCTATTTTAACAACTTATGATGAATCTTGTTTTAAATTTTCAAGAAATTTGGCCAAACGAAATTTTTTTCTTGATATTTAAAGAAAAAATAATTGGAAAACCAAAAATTTCTTAGGCCTACAATTAGTTTAAAATTGTCAAAATATTTTAAAATTTTTTTGATGTATAGAAAATGATAATCTAATTATTAGGTGAAAATTTCAAACGTCTACAGTTATTCCTTTTTAAATTACATCAAAATAAGAAAATCGTTCCCGGAGAAAACGGGTTATTCACAATGTCTAATTTCAAACGCTCATAAAAAATTAGTTTGACTTTCCAATAAACTTTTTTTTTTAGAAAGGTAAAAAAAACTTATAGAGATTTTTATGTTGAATTTTAAATTCTTAGATTTGAATAGAAAATATGTTATGAATTTCCTAATCAAAAAACTTCAAATGTTGGTGATTTTTTCTTATTTTGCAGAAATTTTAACTTTAGATGCTTATAAAAAACTATTATAGACTTAGGTTCAACTTTTTTTTTAATTTTCACTTATAACAAATTATAAAGAACATTGTATTACGTGTTTATGTTGTTTGACCAACTGAAAATATTTTTATCGGTAATAATAAAAAAAAAAACCCCCCAAAAATTTATTATGCTTATAAAAAGTTCAAAAAAAAAAATCAAAATATTTTGAAAATTGTATGATGTATAGAAAATGTTTACATATACATTCGGTTAAAATTTCATGTATTTACGGTCATTATTTCTTTAGTTACATTAAAAATAAAAATAAATTTTATCAAAAATTTGTTTTGCTAAAAAATTTCCGTTTTTCCTGGCGCATTTGAAAATTATTAGAAATTTTTTACTTTTGACCTCCTAAAGTATCAACTAGATTCTCTTTCCTATCAGAAAAGATGCTGATCAAGAAAATCAGAGCATTTTTACTGCAATAAAACGTGATGACAGACACAAAAAAAAAAAAATAAAAAAAAAACACACAATACTGTAAATTTAAACTATTCATTGCTCTTCTCAGAATCTAAAATATATTAACATGATTGATTTTTATAGGCATTTTAAGTTCAAATTTTGACGAAATTAGATATTTAAATAAAGAATAATGATGTTAGTTATTTCATTGTAATTTTAAAATATTTTTCGTAAATCTTTGAAACTTTTAAAGTATATTATTATATTTTGTATACTCAATGATATTTTTAAACGCAATATTATCTACAAAAATTAATTCAACCTACTGTATCATTATTAGTTAAATTAATTATTTTAATAGCAATAATATCTTAAAAGTTAAAATATACTTAGGTATGTAGGCTAACAGACCGTCTTCACTGAGAATCGTTATTCGTATACAATGATTTCATATCACCGAATTAACACATCCATTAAAGTGGTACCTACTTACCAACCTCTTTTGAATTTAAATGTTTTAAAATATTAACTAATTCACGTTCATAGAACAGCTGTATATTATACAATATCCCAAATTTCTGTTTCACCTAATTATCCCCAAAGCAAATTATTAGAAAATGTATGCTAGGTATTCAATTTTAACTATTTTTTTCAGTACAGTTGAAAAATTGCATTTAAATATATTTTTGTGTCACGATCCAGTATAATTATTTGGGGTGATACCTGACTTTTGGGACACACTATGTATAATATGTACATATTTTATTTCTAACCATTTAATTAACTAATAAATCAATTAAAATTAAACTATTTTATCAATTACTTTAAATTCATTCCAACAATTTTACCTCCTCTTTAGCTTGACTGTTAGTTCATAAGATATAATATGTATAAATTTTAATTATAAAATTCAATTTATCTAGTTTTAATTAATATATTTATAACTTTTGACTGACGTGATCTATTCTCCTAAAATATTATAATTGCGCTTCTAAAATTATTTTCGTTTATCAACTATTGCTAATACAAAATAATTCACTAGAACTACAAATTTTTAGCAAATTGGAAAGTAATAATGGAAACAAAAGTATCTTCTTAAAAATAGTAAACTTAATAATCACTAATCAGTAAGTCTTCGTCTTACTATTTGTAATAAAATATTGTTAAAAACCATAAAAATTAAATTTCAAAATGGTTCTATGCTTGTACATTTAATTAAAACTATTTTTTTTTTTATAGTTAATATAGAAAAAAATAAGTGCCAATATTATATAATTGGTTAGAAAACGATTACAAATACATTTTTTTGATAATATATAATATTATATTCATCAAATGTATATTATTTTTATTTTAAGTTTAATACACATGTTCATTAATAAAATAGATTTCGAAGTTTAAATTTTTTAAAATGCGTTTTTATATACTAGCAATAACCCGAGTAAAACTGTTCTGTTGTGTATTGAAGTGCCAAAATGTTAAGTTAGCCAAATGGGATACTGGCGAGACTAGACGATTTTTAGGTCATGACGTCAAACTTCTCTATTCCACTCGAGTAACGACCTACACGATATTTATGGTCAATAAAAAAATAAGTTTTATGCAATTGGTTGTTTGTAGTTTTTTTTTTTTTAATAGATATTTTGTGGATCTACAAGAATGTTAATTTTGTGTATAATATTGTAACTTAAAATCAGTCAATCCTTGTTTAAAAAATAAAATGTTAACAATAATTTAGTGAATGAGTATTATAATTTTATGCGTAATAAAATGTTTATATATTTATAAAAGTGTAAGGCGGATAAAACACTATTAATTTACGTGCATTTATCCTAAAAAAGATTTGGTAAAGATCTTTGTTTACTCTTAAATAGTTAAATGTAAAAGTCATAACTATTTACCACTCTCTCATTGTTTTTTATGATTAAGTTAGGACATTTAAAAATTTGCTGGTATAAAATATCATTGGTAGAACATTTCTTATTTCGGGTGTCGTAAGCATTTGATTTTTTTCTACTAGCATAATACTGAACTCTTTAAGCTACAAACGTTGTTTATTTTTTAATATATGTCGAATAAATTATGAAGTAAACGAGTAATTCATTTAACCATATATTATAAATGATTATTTTTTTAATATTTATATGATCAATTAATAAATTCAAACTCAAATGAACTTTACGATTGGTTGTTTTTAGTTGGGAATACACACACGTATTTTATGATAATTTACATTTGCTTTTAGTAAATGCACAATGTACATATGTAATACGTAATAAATGCATGTACATCGTACTTATAATCATATGAAATAACCAACCATACAATTATTATTACACGATTTTATTTTCAAAATAAAAATATAAAAGATTCAATAAAAATTAAAAAAGTCGATGATCAGATCATTTTTTTCTACTAGAAAAAAATACATATCATTGTAAAATCAATACATTCATTGCTCCGCTCAAAATCTAAAACATGCATGTTAATTTACTACATAATGTTACTAGTAAAATTACATTTTGTGGACAGGATACTCCTAATAATGGTATTATGACCTTAAAATATTGTAAAATACATTAAATGTATAACCATAACAATATTTAAAAAAGTACGAATCTGATAAAAAAAAATATGCCATTATTGTACTGGCTCGTAATGATGGACGACGTGTCCAAACGCGTATGCATGATTTTATTTTACGACGAAATAATAAAATGTTTGTTTTCACCATTTCATATACAACATGGTTGTGATCCTTAATTTTTGACAATCAGATCTTTCAGTTAGCGTATGACGTACATGTCATGAGTTGATAAAAGTATATACCTAATGTATTCGTAATATGGGTATATAGGCACGTAATATGGGTATACACGAGACATGTTGGGAGGACCCGATCCAAAACAGGATTTTTACGATCAATGTTGCTTATATTTTTTTCATGGTTTACACATTATACCTCATCAATGTAAACGATGAAATATTAAGTATTGCTGGTATCAGACATCTAGTATTATAGTAATCGTAACTGTCGTTTTTGACAGTTCTAATATGTTTTTAATTCAGTATTGCGGTGCCACGTATGTTAACATCACATGTGTCGTGTTATTATAGCACTGCTAGCTGAAGTGGTGTAAGTCGGGTGGAATGGGGATAAAAACAAATAAAACCATATTTTCGAGATAATAAAATATCTGCCACCTCCCCTTAACCCCGCTGTAGCGTGGACGAGCGCGTAAGTATAAAATAATTTGACATAGAAATAACGTATGCTACGCATGGCAGTGGCGTCAGGCAGCGCGCGTTATCGTCACGAGTATAGTATTTTAATGATATAACATAACGTAACGGGTGTTTGGCAATGATAATAATATAATAATATCATACAACACTGACCTCGCGCGTTAACTGCGCGCTGAGCACTTGTCGAATGAGAATCGGCGACGGCCGTGAGAATACGCGTTCGGATCCGCTCAACAGGTTCGGCCGCACGGCTCCTCTGCTGGCGGAACGCATGATCGGTCGGGCGAGCCACTTTTATGTCGAGTTTTGCATTCCTGGTGGCGGCGGATCTTATTCGACCGGGGCGTAATAATAATCGTAGTCGAACCCTTGTCGAGAGCCACGCCGCATTACGTCGATACGCGACGAACGCAAGACGAACATGCGAACGAGCCAGCCACCGCCCACCCGTACTCGAAGCGTGTGTATAATAATAATAATAATAATAATAATGTACCGTCACCCACATCGCGCACCCCGCGCATTCTTGCCCGTCGACGCCGCATTACGTGTATAATATAATATTATAATGTAGTTATTTTGCTTTGTGGGCGGCGGGTGTGACAGAGTTTATTGCGCGCCGGTTATCGGTGTAGTGGAGGGGCGGTGGCGGCGTCTCGACGCGGCGCCTGTCGCCGGTCTGGCGGCTCGCGGCAGACGCCAAGTCGCCGGTCGCGCGCACAATCCCTGCGGTGGTGGCGGCGACGGCCGCGCGCGCCCCTTAGCATCACACACACACACACACACACGTTCGCTCGAAAACACACTGTCCCGCGTAACTGTCGGCGGCGGTGAGTAACCGTATCGATCTCCCGGCGGCCTTTAATCGCGATGTGTACACACCGAGCTGACGCCGTCGTCATTATAATATTATTATATTTATATACGTCGTACGCGTGTATTATGGTCGTGAAGTGCGCGCGTACACCACATGACGTTCCACAGACCTATATAATTTTATATATATGTATGACATAATTTCCGACCTGCCGCCGTGTGCTGCGCGCGCGCTACCCTTGTCCCTTTGCCTCCATGGCACGGCGGCGGTGTCCTGTCGTCGCTCCGCCGCCATTCGTCGTCGTCGTCGCTATACATTATAATGATATACCGATGCGCTTGACGACTCCCTGTTGAATTTTCGGGCGCGCGCGCGTTCAACGTTATTTTATATCGTATACCTATTATAGTGTCGAGCGAGGTCCGATCGCCGTCGCCGAGATGAACCGTGTTTTGTCGTCGTCGTCGTGCGTTATTGCTGCTTCATTGCTTCGAGCTACCAGCTATCCCGCCGCGACCAATCCACAGAAGACGGCATCGATTATAATTTACGCGCGCGCCACCAGAGTGCTGTTATTTATCGTCGCGGTTATTATCGGGTCGTTTTCGGTTTTCGGTTCTTGGGTTGTTTTTTTTTTTTTTTTTATTATCATTCGCGATTGATAAATCGACAATTTCTCTGGGTCGCGTTAAATTTGATTTTTTTTCTCATTTTCCTACACCGCCGCTCAACCACCGCTATATACTGCAGTACACACAATATACACATTTAATGACTCGGAAAATGTGGTTCTCGTAAAAAATAAATTACATTTACTATTACCGTTAATGTCAGATATCTACACCCCGTATCAACCTATAAAATAATCCATATACGTGGTTTATCTTTTTCTTTTTTTAGCCATTATTTAAACGCTACGGATTTTATTTATCTGATAATATTTATTCTTATTTGTAAAACGTTGATCAATTTTCGTTTTCCAGTACGTTTTAATTCATCGCGTCTTTTAAACGTTATTAATGTTGTCATTTTTTACACATGACGTACGATAGATTGGCAATTCAGAAAAGTTCATTTTAAACGTAAAATATTATTTTATCTATGTGATTCAATTATTGTTTAAAATTGAATATTCCATTAACTTTTTTGACATCTTTAAATCTTGATGAATTATTTTTTGTGATCAAGAGGACTATGAGCCAATCAAATATAATAAATATTATAATAAATAAATATATGTTGGAATTTCTAGAACACGATATTTTTTTAAGCTTTCCTAACAAATAATTATCAACTAGATATTTATAATTGAATTCGATCATTGATTTGTATTTTTAATACGTATAAATAATAAAAATAATTATTTGAAAATATAAACATTAAAATACTATTGTCTATTTGTAAACTAAAATGAAATAAAGTGATGCAAATAGAAATAAACGCTTTTGAATTCTTTTAGTTCTTAATAACAATATTTTTTTATTGTAATTCATAATTCAATCATAATAAAAACTATAGACCATAACATATTAGTATGTTGAAATTAACTTGTACTTGCTTATTTAACCATAGTTTAGACACTCAATTGGATCACTATTTCGAGCCAATTTGTATTCATGGTTGTTTTTATTTTTTAACCATTTTGATTAATATAATATATAACTCATGCACAAGATTTTAATACAATCAAGTGAATCATAGATATAATTACGGACTCTATCCTGACATACAAATTGTAAAGTATGGTCAAATGGGGTACAACAAAGACCCAAAGGAACAGATAGGATTTTTTAGAATCTTACATAGTAGAATTAATTAATTAATTTTGTTTGTGTACTTATTCATTATTATTATTATTATTATTACCTACCTACCATTTATTTTTAAACATATTTTATTTACTGTTTATAATTTTTGGGAGTATTTAATAATAAAAAAATGTGTAACCACCTCTATGCTATTATTGCTATTTTTATGGATGTTATCATAAACCTTATGACGGTTCCAAGGTGGATTTATAAGGTAGACAAACTTATACCCTCCCACCTATTTAGAGGGGTAGGTATTTTTTACTACATATGAGCCCGGCCCGGTAGTGTGCGCTGTTGGCAGTTGGTGTCCGATGCCTGTTTGATACTATGATAAATATACTATAATATATTCATATTTCATACTAATCATGATAATAATGTAGTAAATTATAGTATCACATTTTACTCTAGTTTGTTCATCTTATAAATCCACCATGGACGGAGTGATAAAATGTTCACATACCACCGGACTAGGTGATAATAAATTACTTCCAATATTCTACTTTAGTTTACGGAGATAAATATTTTCTTAAGAAGTTAAAATTAATAATTTCCACAAAAATAAATTTTTTGACATCGGTATATTTTATATTCATCATATAGTGTCTTATCTGTATTTATACATAACCATTAACCTATTTATATTTTACTAGCTACGAATTTCGCTTAAAATTTTTAATAAAATAAACAAAAAAATAAATTAATATTGACTTTTTTAATATTTAAAGTTTTGTAACACCTGTGCGAATATATGTCGTCGTAGCAGTAGTAGTGAGGGGTTATGAATATATTCTTTGCTAACAAGACGTTGGTTTATTACTACATACGCATTACAAATTACAAATACATCAATAACTACTTAATTCATTTTTTTTTTAAAACATCTCATTGTTAGCTTATCTTTATACCAAACACTTGCGTTAAAAAAAAAAATCATGTAAATTGGTTTGGTAGAACTACAGATATAGCTGTGCAAAAAAAGTCGTCTCTCGTTTTAATAATATATAATATATAAAATAAAATAAAAAATATAAAATATATAATATATATATACATGTGATACCTACCCATTTTCCGCATGACTAAAATTGAATACTTAGTAGAAATTAATAATTTAATATTTTAAATATTTATTATTTGTATAAATGACCTTTTGTTTTTTTAAAATATATGATTTAAGATTTATTACTTCTTTAGTCTTAACTAAACACTATGTATAGTTCAACAATACCGGATCCATAGACCATAGTTCTTAACCTGTAATTTATGTATTGCGAAAGCCATATATTTCTTTATAAATTTTGTTAAGGTTTTCAATTAACGACTGTTTATATAAAATGTATGTATATAATATTTATTTTTAATTTCTTTCGAGAATAATATCGGGATATTATTAATTTGTTTATTGTACTTAAAAACCGTGAAAATATTGGTAAAATTATACCAATTCAATTAAATTTGTACTTACACTGAATGGTGCAATTTATATGACCAAACTATTTTGATAAATTCCATTATTAACACTTAAATAATGTTGATATTTGAAAACAAATTTTAATAATTTTTAGTAGTTTAATACCTAGTACTAAAAAATAAGTTTCTATAGGTATTAAATTATTTTGAATTCTTTAATATTGTATTTATATAAAGAAATTCTGTTAAATACTTAAATTTATTTGTAACTAAATCTTGAAAACAAAGATAAAGAATAAAATATACCATGGAGTATGCTTTTAACTAGTTTTAATTAATAATTTGTATTATCACTGACATCACTTATTCATGTTAATTTATTTTATTTATGTTGATTATTTATATTCCATTGTATTAATTTTTTATATATACTATTTCTTCATATGCATATAATATCATGAAATACCGCCATTTTACAATGGTATTTTTAATTATTTACAATTGATAACAATTCATTCTTTCATTGAAATTCACTGCTGATATATACTTATTTAAAAGTAAAATCAATTATTAAATGTTAAGAAACTTTTTTTATCAAAATGTAGTATTTGTGATAATTTTTAAGATGATTGAAATAAAACTTAAAAGTTAATAACTTACATTTATTAAATGTATTGTTCAGTGTTGATAAAAGTCATAATTTCAAAGCAATACTTAATTTAATATATTACTACATAAATATTTATAGAGTTATCAATATAATTAGAAATAGTAATTATTTATATAAATCAATAAACAATAAAATTAAAAAATCTAAAAATGCCTGTCAAAGTTTCTTATAGTTTATAATATATTTATTGGTGCTATCACCTGCCTATATGTTTGCAATTGTTTTCCCTTGATATCTCCGACGTCGAACTCATTTTAAATTTAGATATATATTTAAGTATTACTTTTATTAAATCTAAATAATTATAACCGTACGTTTATACTAACTAGTTACTATCACAGCTTATATAATAACAGAAGTTTAAAATTAACAGGTAAATATTCAGAAAATTTATAAGATGTATAAGTTTATTGTGATTATACTTATTAATATATATTAAACTATACTAAAAAAAATCTAAGACACACAATTTTTAAAACTAATTAAAAGTTGGCCTACATTTAAAAAATGTTTAAGTAGGACTCAGTTTCAAAATTATTATGTTAAAGAATTTACAATTGGCGTTAAAATGCTTAGACACTTGCTCGATCTTACTGATTAGAGCTCATAGATAATATTTAGCATTTTTAGCCCATGTTAAAAGCGTTATCGATTACCGGACGTACAGGACTAATATATTATACATAACCTATAATATAGTTCCATACGTTGGTTGATGGTTTGTTAATTTCTTGACTATAATATTATGATAGTTTACACCGTCTACCATTTGGTGGCTTAAAGTCCATTTCGATTATATATCTAAATGTATTTACGATGATCCTAAAGCAAGGGTATTAATTAAGTATTAAGTGTGGATGATTTTATAACACCCCCAAGCTTACTCCGAACCATATTTTATAACGTGCATTCTTTTATAATGTGCATCTATCATTTATTTAAAAATTATTGGGTTTATTAATAAAGGTATTTAATCCGTAACAATCACGTGAAGTACACCCTTGTACTACCATAGCCAACGGTTATTGGTAGTTACTGTTCTGATTAAAATGTATTCAATTTTAAATAACACTTGCAAATTTGAAAAAAAATAGAATTGAAAAATGAGCATGGATATTAAACTGCATTTTTTTCTTTGCACGTTGAACTTATTTTCTGCGGACGCCCTTGCATAATTATTCAGCGCGTGGGATCGTGTGTAGCAAAAAGCTGTATAGCTATCGTAATAACAACTGTTCGAAATCACGAGTTACTAGTTTACATTTTAAAATAATACCTATTTATTACATAAATGTATCACTTTTTGATACCAAAATTTACTGTTCTTTAATAAAATCCGAGTGACTAAGCTTTTTTTCAATAACAATCCCTCATTATTATATAATTTATATTTTACAACGTTACTTTGATTTTTTTAAAAAAAAATTCTAATTTAATAGATGTTTACGTAATAAATAATAAATGCATTTTTTTCCTTAGATAATTTTTCGATAGGAACATTGGTCATAAGTTCAACTATTTTGGGTTTACTTTTGTGGCCTCTCATAGAGTACACAATTCATCGCTGGCTGTTTCATCTGCAACCTCCAGACAACTCACCATTACTTATCACATTGCATTTTGGCATTCATGGACTACATCACAAGGTATGTGTTATAACCTCTCGGTCATTTCGTATTGTGCTTAATGTATATTGTTTAAAAAAAGTCATAATATTATAGTAATTATAATAATAGAAGTTACAGTTTTTCAAGGAAATATTTATTTAGTAAATAAATAAACTCTTATTTTACTGTGGTTAACTATAAGTATACTTAACTTAATTACTTTAATGCTATGTATATATGTATCCAAATTAAAGAGATATTCTTTTATGGGATAAATTAACTTTAAATACTTAATTATTTTAATGAAACAGTCATATAATATTTATCTTTAAAAGTATAAAAATTATTTTTAAAAAGTCTTAATTCTATTGTAACATGATGAATATATAGCTATTACATTTATTATAGCGTACTTAGAAGTAATGTTGGTAATTTAGGAGGTTTTAAATTCATACGTACATTGTTATTAGTTTATTACTTATAAAGATTGCATATTAAACTATGGTGAATCGACCCTTAGAAAAAATGATTTTGAATGGAGTTCATTACTTATAATTATTACTGCAAATAATCAAATAAATAGAATCTTGTTTAAAAATAATCATTAATTAAAAAAGTGACTTATGGTTTTTAAAATGTATAAATAATTAAAATATAATCTACATCATATTAAAATTTAATCTCTCTTACAAAACACTAAAATAAATCATTAATCTGAATTTAAAATATTTAATAATTATTATTATTTTTAATTTTAGCAGAATATGATTACTGATAATATACTATTATTTATTACTGACGTAATATATTACATACCATAATATGCTTTACAGCGTTAAAATAAAGTTAATTTTAAATTATTAACGAGCCCAGTTTGATCTATCCGATACCAATGGATTATTTGTGATTTATGAACAGTAATCCATTGTCATCTTAAATAAGTGACAAATGTATAACTTACACATACTTAATTTACTCATAATTAAAAATATCTTACCAATATCTTTCGAGTTACTTCATCATAATATTTACAATTATTAAGAAAAATCTATAAAACATTTTTACTTCTATATATTATTTATCTATTAATCAACGTAAAATAAGAGAATTATTATCTAATATAAATAAATTGTAGATATCATTATGTTTGTTATCTGGTTGAAAAATTTCCTTTCATAGGTACACAAATTAATAAATAATATCAATGACAGGTTTATAAAAGATTAGACAGGCAAAGGTCACTGTAGTATGTATCAATATTATTGGTTTAAATTATCTAATTTTACGTACTAAGAAAAATTATATTAGTGCACAAAACTGATTTTGTACAATATATTTTATTATGTTAAAAACATGGTTAAAAGTTGAATTAATGTAATATTAATTGATCATGTTTTACTTAAACGTTTTAGATAAATTATTTTTAAATTTTGATAAGTTGAACGTAAAATGTTTTAATAAAAAGAACTTAATTAATTTTCAATCTTAATGAATAACACTCGAAATACTTATATTGTATATTTGTATCCGTTATATAGTTAAATTGTCTGATTGGTTACAGTTAATGATTTTAAATTAAAAGGAATTAACATCAGTTTAAAAATCGTTGGTTTAACGCCCTTGGTTTGTCGTAGTAGTACGTTTTATTTATTTATAGTTTTATAAATTGTATATGAGAACAGCGATTGCTTTAATAACCTGTAGAATATTTTCTTAAAATATTATAACATTTTACTCCGAATAACTTTTTATCTCAATATTATTGTATCTCCCTCAATATTTTTATATTAACGAATATTTCTATAGTTAAGGTTTGTTTGAAACTACGAAAATCAATTAAGAAAATAATATTTATTAATTTCTTTACTATGTCTTCGTGCTATACCTACTAGTTATACTATATTTTTTTAATTATAGTTTTAACTTACTAATTTAACATTTTAAAACTTTAATTGTATTCAATCTTGTACTTTTTGAGTTTATTATATTAAAATAAGTATCAATATCACCAAGGCCAAATTTAACTCAAGTGCCGCCATAGGTTTCATACTGCCTCGCCAATCATGAAAAAAAAGGTACTAATTTGTCTCACGGGTCTATGACAAACCCCGACTCTAAATATCATAATAAATACTGTACTTTAAAGATTTAGTAACTATAACTGATATATATTTTAGAGTTTTAAAAATATAATGTAATTTTCGTTTATTACGTTTTTTGCTATGGATTTATTATTTATTTCTCATACATTTACCATAAAATAATACATTTGAAATTAGAACAATAATATTAATTAATTTAGGATGCTAATATTTACTCTTTAGTAATCTTAATGTCATAATTAATGCCATTAGAACTAGTGGGCACATATATTTATTGTACCTATATATGTGTACAGTCTGTGTATGTTCTATGGCGTTAGTTAATTTTTACTTTCATGACATCAATTGTAAAATTTTGTAAAATTGTTTTCTTATTCTTAAAGTGCAATCTACTGTTAAGTATAGGCGTGATTTCTACAAGATAGAATGAAAAAACCATAAATACAATAAAAATAAAACGAAAATAAATAAATAGGTACTTACCTATAATAATATATATTTTTAATAATAAAACTTTAATTAAAAAAAGATTAGAACAGTAAAATTGTTTTTATACTGTGGAAGAATAAAAAATGTAAAAATGTAAAATGTGTTAAAATTACAATATTGTTACTCAATTTTTATGGATGAAATATTTCGTCATAAATAAATATGCAAATATTCATGATGTTAAACATTTTTTCAGATGAATAAAAATATCGTAAAGCCAATTTATTTTTATATTTGACAGTTAAATATGTATAGGAATCCTGTTTATTAAAACTTAATTTATATTTTTATAACACATAATGTAGTATGTATTTATTTTATTTTAAATTCCTGTTTTAGCATCAGCATATTACTATGAATAAATTCTTCTATAATTTAATATGGTTAATATAGCTTATATAACTTATAAGTTATGATTTAATAATATTAATAAAGAACAAAAAAGTGATACTACCAAATTATAATTAACATCACTAATTAATAACAATTATTATTATCAATATTATTTTTCTTATTTTTAAAATTTATATATTATTAAAGTGAAAAATAGTTTTGTTTAATTATTACCATTTATTTGTGTATATAATTTAAGGATTGAATTAATAAAGCTATGGTAATTTATTTTTTACTACTAAATTACTGGTTTCACCTATTGCGTCAAACTGGTTAGTGGTTACACAATATTTTTCTTAAAAGAAACCTTATAATTATTTTATTCGATTTTATAAAGAAGAATACACACTGTAAAGGTAAAATATAAAGTATCTATTACTCTTATTAGTTATTAGTTTGGTATTTAGTTGCATCATATTATATTTTTAAAATATGTCTTATTTAAATATACAAATAAACAGTGAATACAAATCTAAGTGGAGATTATAAAACGATTTTTTTGTTTTATACAGATTGGTAATAATCTCAAAAATCAAAACATAACAATTGGCAATTGAAATAATAATTCATTTTTTATCATATTATAATCCTTAATTACGGTCTTTACTTTAAACCTAATTAGTCATATTATACGTTTACGTCATGTCTCGTATATTTTACCTATTTAACTCAAAAATAATTGTACAAGTTTATGATAAAAAAAAGGTGGGTAACTGCTCTGCTGTACACTAGGTATCGTGTGGGTCACTGCCGTTATGGATACATTTGAATTCAATGATATAAAATATATATGATACCATATTTATACATGAATATAAAGTCAAAATATTTGTTGAAAATGTAATGCTGTATGGAAATATTCATATAAGCATTCAGTGAACATTTCATGAATCTCAGTTATTATTTTTTGTGTTCTACCAAAAACAATCAATTTTGTCAAAAATTGGGTTTGCGTAAAAATTTCTGTTTTAGTTTTATTTTTCCTGGGAATTTTAAAAACTATTGAGAATTTTTCACTTTTAGCCCTCCAAAGTATCAACTAAATGCACTTTCCTACTGGAGAAGATACTGATGAAGAAAATCAAAGCATTTTTATTGCTCCAAAAAGTAATGACAGACACAAACAAAAAGATCATTGTAAAATCAATACATTCTTTACTCCACTCAGAATCTTAAACAATATCTATTATTTTAATAAGTGTGTTACAATAAGTACACAAATGGGCATATGGTATGAAAAGTGTAGGTGTCTTAATAAACTGGTCGGTGAGGTTTTATACATTTATACTATGATGACATACCTACTGCATAAATATATAATGTACGTAACATTCCACTTCATAAAAATGAAATATATTAATAGCCAAACGAGGTAGACTTAATTTAAAAGAGAAATGAAAAACTTACGTTTCACTAATATATTATTTTAAATATTTGTGTGTTAAAATTAATGGTGTACCAATCTATATATTTGATTATAGTTTATTGATTGTAGTATTTTGTTACGCCATCTAAATACATTTACATTTATTGTAATCTATTACATATTTTTATAATAAGATTTACGTGACGAATGACGATGATAAACAGTTAACATATTTGCCATTCATAAAATATAATAATTTTAATCTATATCAAACAATTTATTAGTACTCTTTTATTATTAAAGTTTTAACTTATAGCAAATAACTTAGATATTATTAAATTTGTTCTGTATATTAAAAATGCAATTCAATTATTTAAAAAAAAAAAAAATATATCCATAATAGATGAATTTCAATTTTAAATATCACATTATAAGTACATTGTACAATGACAATTCATTAATATAAATATTTTTATAATAATTAATCAAAATAACAATTTATTTTCAAGTGTTAAATTTGATTTTGTATTTTTTTGGTAAAATTTCACAATTTCTCGAATCTCCATCCTATCCAATTAGAGTATCTCAATAAATAAATGTATGTCAAGAAATTATGAAAATAAATTTACAGTTATTAAAAAATATTAATATTATTTATCTGATGTCTCCATTTAAATCAATAGTGTATCAAATGTTTTCTCTAAAGTTATGATTTTCTTATAGATGAAATAATACGAGACTTCGTTTATTTTTTTATTTCTACCGCTTAGAAAAATGTTATAAATTATAGCAGGTATTTACTTTATAATTACTAATTATTTTAAAATACTATGTTAAAAAATATAATTTTAATTATATTTATTTTCATAACAATTTATCAATTAACGCGTACCTTATTAAATCGTTTTAAACTATTTTTCTTGCATTATTTTATTTGGTGAAAACTATAGTTATTGTTAATTTTATACTCTTAACATAATATACATGCATAAACATTTGATTGTGTATTAAAACTATAAAGTAAATTAGTTTGTTTCAAATTAACTGAAAAACATGTAAAATTACTGCTTCGTGTAATTGCGTCTGCAATGCCCAACATAATTGCCTTAATTCCTTTGGTTTCGCAATTTAAACTTTGATTACTAATAGTGTTAAATTAACATACATTTAGTCTCAATTTTTTTAAATTTGGTAGGTATGTATATTAAGTAGAACATGAAATATTGACAAATATATTAAACTACTATATTATTTATTTCAGACATTTTTTTTTTAATTTTTATACTAAATATAAGAATTTACAATTAATCCTTAACAAAAAAAACTTATGATATTCATATATACCTAGTGAATAGTTTTTCCCCATTTCTTAATATTCAGATACAGAGAATATAGAAAAACAGTATAACAATACGAATGACAATTCTACGCGTGTTTTTCATTTATGGATCGATACGGTGAACTCAGAATTTAGTGGGTTTTTTAGTACAATAAAACAGCAAATAAGGGTAAAGATGCCTTCGGACCTAACACGACTCGTGTAACCTATTCAGAATGAGAAGCAAAAAGCTATATTTTCCATATCCTCCCTTTTCCGGTCCGTGTTCAATCGATTTCTCGGCGTCCTATAGTGTCCTACGTCAGTGAGAATCCTTCAAAATGACGACGGTTACCACCCAAACGTATAGACTTCAGACTTTTAGAGTCTTGAAATTTATGGTTTTTCAAGCTTTCAAAAGTAATGTCTAAAAAAATCCAGTCTAAATATCTCGGAAACTTTACACCTGTCTAATATACTGTCGAAGGTATATTTTCTGCACAATATTTTAGCCAACAAATCGTTGGGTTTGTCAAATACTAAGTACCTACCTACTACCTACCAAACGTAAGTGTTTTTGATTTACAAAATTTCTTTGGCATAAATAAAACCTTTTGACACTCTAATATTTTATATATTTTTAATGTACTGTATGTTTTCCAAACATTCATCTTACTTAAACAATTTCGGGGTTTATTCATGTCTACAGAAATAATAAATAAAATAAATAATATTATAAATTATAATATAATATTACAACTCGTCATTTTATCAGTTGACTTAGCAGTGTTTAGTGCAACAACATTATGTGAAACAGCATTAAATATATACATAAATATATTTTGTATTCAAACTGTGCTCACTGTTCATACATCCGGTTCAATAAACGCTTAAATATTACCTTACCAAACGGTATACATTTAACGAATTCTTTACATTTTTAATTAGTACATTAAATAAATAAAATTTACAAATTAATCATAAATCTTAATTTACAGAGTTTTTATTTAAGTTTAAGTATTATAAATTAACTTATGGTTGGTATTATACGTGACTCGACAATAATTAAACTAGTCATCAGTAATAGGTAGGTATTTTCTTTCATTAATTTATTTCAAAGATATTGAATCCAATTTATTATAGGTATTCTACGAAACTTTTTAGTAAGTAATACCGTTTTCTTTATTATATCTAATAGAGTGTACAATTTTGGTTGCTACTTTGTTACTTTCTCTATGATATTAATGTTGTAGATATACGATAGATTTTATATGTATTGTCAGCATTTTCTATCGTTATAGGGTGATTTTCTTTATCATGTAAACATTTCTATAACAAACTCAGCTTTACATAAATAGTAGTGTTTGATCTTGATATTTAATGTTTAGATATCAATATGTTTGTTGAATAACAAAGAATTTTGAATATATTTTCTTAACTTCTCGGACATTTTTTCCTTTAGTACTGGATACTTGAATGGTTATTTTAACTAACTTCAACGATTTTGTATCGCATAACGAACGAAATCGTGTTTTGTTTTCAAATTTAAATTGGTTGGATGTTTTATATTATATATATTTTTTTAATAGACCTTTTGCAAACAACTGTTATTCATTGAATATAATTTATTCTTCAAGTCAAAGCAAAGAAAACGATTTTTCATTAAGGTAATACAGAAACAAAAACAAAAACAAAAAAAATTGCCATTTATTTTTCTTTAATTAAAATATTTATATTTTGTGTTCAAAGTCAATAAGATGAATGAAAAAGACAGACATATGTGTGATTTGATACACTCATCAGTTATTGGAGCAGTAGCTCAAGTATTTCGAATTTATTAATTATAAATAATTCAAATTTAATTAAAATCGGATTATTATCACTATTTAGTTTTTCAATCTAAGTAGCACAACAATTAACCAGATTATTCTAAAAGCCGTAATCCACTCAAAACAATTTTGTGATATGAACCTCGTGATCAAAGTTTAAACCAATGTATCAATCGGTGGAAAATTGGAAAATTAGTTGCAGCCTGTTGGACAACAACCGCCGTCGAACATTTTAAAATGACGGAGCAAAAAATACTTAAAGAATTGCGGTGATTATAATAATAGGTAGGCAGAAGTAAAGAAGATTATTTGCGAGGGATTGCATATCATTTTCAAGTGCAAATTTAATTATGATAGTTCTACTCATACTAATTAAATATGTTTTTTTTATCATTATTATTTTAGTTATTGACTTATTGAATGGTATTCGGCAAACTATCAGTTGTACACACCATCACTTGTCACTCATACCACTATTGAAGCATGGATCCTGTATTATAATATATCGACAAAACGATAACTGTATATCTTGTCCTCTTGATCATTATTATTTCGTCAATAATTTAAAAATATTAAATTTCACCTACACTATAGAATATAATATACGTACTACGTGCAAAATTATGTTCGAATTATAATATACAGTCATCTAGACTAACTCTTCTGTTTTCAAGTCTTTTAATTTTACATATCAAATACATATAGCTTATCTCCCTGTTAAGTGTAATTGCAAGTGTATTTTTAAATTCTGGTCGGAACAAGGAATATATTGGTATATATTATATATATATACAATGATACGTATTCTATGTATAGCTAATTAAAATATATAAAATTTTCAATTTTAATACCTAAAGCTTGAAAATGTAATACAATAAGGTTCCTCACAAAGTATTTTCAAATTGTTATAAAAACAAAAATGCTCTTCGTCCTTAAGCATATGTTGTCAATTATAGGTTATAGTAAATCAACCATAATAACGGTCGTCGATCGTATCGGTGCTTGTCTATTGACGTCATGTCGTCGTCGTTTTAGTATTGAAAATTGTAAAAAGGAAGCATCCAGCTAGAAAAAAAAATTGTAATCAAGTGAGAATAAATGTCGTGGCGACGGCACGTATAGTCGTAAATATGCATTGTCTCATACGTGATGATTGAATTGTATTTAAACTTTATATTACGTTGTAAAAATCGTATATAATAATAAAATGTATAGTACCAAATCGATGATTGTTAATAAAAATCAATGTTTAATATTGTAACGTATAATAGGAACGAGGTTATGTATGTAATATCTACCGACGAGTTGTAGATATTTAGCAGTCTGGTTTTTTACTTTACTTCGTCGCCGAAGTCCTAGGATTGTTCCAACCTCAAAGTTCGGAATATAAATGAAGCTGATTATTATTATTCATTTCGCGTACAAGACTTCACGCTATGTGCAACGACCAACGCATTTGCAGGAAATGATTACACTTTATAATCATCAAACTATGTATATAAAATTTGACAAATCAAAAGTCGTACCGCGCCTTCTGTTATTTTTTGCAACCCAGTGTTTGTCATACAAGCCCGTGTGTCAGTTCCTTCGAATTAACGATGTACAATTAGTGTCCTTCGGTTATTCCTATTTCACAAAGTATTTAAACTGTAATTGGTTCTCAACGAAAGGCGTATAGTAACGTTAGTCTGCGACTTGTTCCCGAAGGTATTCGTACCGTGTCTGTACTAGAAACGTTTATAATATTATTTTAATTAATTTTTATTGAAAAATACAATAGAGACACCAACTAAAGCATTTATCAATGCAGCGGTCCAAGAAATTAACGTAACCCCGATTCCTCGTTGGGCCTTACATGTTTCACATGAATATGGTGACCTAGGTGTTAAATTTGGTATACCTATATGCATCACCTTACGGAGTAAGAATATGATTTTCGCTGTTCTGATGACATTATCGGTAAAAAAACCGATATTATTGTCGAATACTGCACTTGCGGGAAACAACTGAAATCGGAGTGGCCTACATGGGGCATGTCTATAAGCACACAATATATACAGAAAACTTGCCAATCGCATGATGACCTCTGCAAAAAGTTTCTTTCTCTTATTTTCTATACACCATGTAATTTTTAAAATATTCAGATTCATTTTAAGCTATTTATATACCAACATACCACGAACCTACTCACACCATTCTACGTTGTGATTAACTTTTAAGTTATATGCGATAAGTTTAACAAAAAAAAATATATATATATAATAATAGTTCAATCTACATAATTGTGAATATACTATTAATTATATTAATATAATATAATACTGTTATCTTTAGAAACAAGTCCTGATCATCTCGTCTCTTTCGCTCATAATTGTTTTTTGTATGCAATGATTTATCATTGAATTAAAATTGAACGTTTATCCATTGCAGTGACCTACTCAATAACGAACTACACTAGTAATCTACTATATAGCAAACCTACTGACTTCGCCAGTTTTTTTTAATTTTTCTTAGTTTTTATAAAAAAAACTAATTTTTTTTTAATTGGTATTTGCTGTACGTCATTTGATGTAAAATCCAATGTTACTCAAATATATAATATATTAAACGAAATATGTACGTGTTCCAAATAGCGTCGTGGATAACAATAATAGTATAACTGAACTAAAAAAAAATAGTTGATGATGCGGTAATTATAATGTGAATAGTTTTGGTTCTAAAATTGTTAATCCACATATCGGTTGTTACCGATTTCCCATACGAGACAAAACGTCATTTTAACACATTTAGAACGCCTTTGAATATGTAATGTACAATACTTTATAGATTCATATGTACCTATACATATACTTTTAATAAATTATATTTACTATAATATATAAAATACATACATACATACATAGACGGCCGTCTATACACGTGCCGTCTTTGCGTTAACTTGGCTGTGAAATATGTAGGTCACATATAATATTAAGTAGTTGCTAAATAATTATTGGTTAATAATACATAAATAGCTCACGCTTGGTTTTTTAATAATTTAAACGGCCGGGAAATTCGCTAAAAACGACCCAGCGGATGACCTTCCATTAGTAAAACTAGAAGAAATTACATACGTTTTTACGTCAAATATACTGTTAAAACTTTCGGTTGACTGATAGTAGCTCCATATAGGAAATGTATATTTGTGTGTGTGTGTGTGTGTGCGCGCACACACACACACCAAACTTCAAAGTGACTGACCCTTATTTTATTGACTAAGTCACGCATACCTGCAATGTTATTAATATTGTATTCCGACCATTATAACAATATAAATTATACAATACATGTCCATTGTCCTGTAATGATGTATGTGCACATTTTTAGTCGAATAGGTGTTTGTAAAAAAATACATTCCAATAAAATATTATTTAGATGGTTATTTGGATAACATTTTATTCAAATAATAATATCCTACTCTCTGTGTATTCTACGTATATACTCGTAGTTATCTACTTATTTAAAATTTTCAATGTTGTATAAAATTACCTACTACATACATATACGTAATATCTGAATAACAAAACTTAATTTGGTATTTACATATAATAAATAAATTTTACTACTAATTTTATCAGATATTTTTATTTTTTGTCTTTAATAATATATATTGTAAAATTATATTTGAACTATAACGAACTAAGCTATACAGCTTTATATTTTTTATAGTAAATAATATCTGGTTTTAAGGCAAAAGAGGAACTAAGTTATTGACTAAACGCTAAAGTACCTATTTGTTTTCGCGTTTGAATATTAAATTTTCGTGTACTATATATTATAATTTATAATATATCTAATATTATATTATCTGGTACATCTGATATAAAAAAAAACAACGAGCAAATTGTAAAAAAAACTTAGTTTCATGAATCCATAATAAACATATTCCCGATCAAAGACGTCTTTAAAATGTGGTGATAAATTGTTTTCACACATTAAATAATAATAAAATAAAAACTTCCACTACCTTAAACCGTGTTACATACTTGCATCTCACATCATACCAACCAGAATCACCATAAATTGTATATTTTTTTTACATATTTATATTTTAATATTAATTAAGTTGTACTGTTCTGCATATTTTTATTTTTTTTTAATCATTTCTTATAATTTAACACGCCTTAAGCAAAATACATATTTAACTGGAAAATAATTAATTACATACATATTCCAGTTATATACGCTTTTTTTTTATTTGCAAATAATCATGAAGTCCGTATCGTACTTGAATGTTGAAATATACCTATTGTTTTACAATCAAAAAAAAATTATTAGTATAAAAAGGTTAACAACTTAATTAAGTTTATATATGGTACGTAAAAAATCCATTAAAAACCCTTAATGGCTAATTCGATCCCTCGAATATTCAAATTTAGTCTAGCCCTTTTCACCTGCTACTACGGTGTGCAAACCACTTAATTTAAACTCTTAAGTGTTAAAACAATGTTGTTTCACACGTTACCATAGTCTTTTTCATGCAATATTTATATAACTATATTGCATTATAGTTGGCCGATCAATGAATGCGACTGCTTACAAAAGAATTGTAGATTTTGGCCCAAACTCCGTTCGCGGTGTATCCTGTGTCGGATTTAGGACGATTTAGTGCCAAAAGTTCAGCTTAAATAGTTTCAGGTTTTCTGTTCAGACCAAAATTGACAGATCATTATAAATTGGAGTGGGAATGGAAATCCAACTGCTAACTAGTCCGATATTTTTAAATTTAAACTGTGAATTTGATCCGAAAATTTAAATAAACGCAAAACCTATATATTATATCAAAATATTGTTTATTTAATACGGATTTTTATGTTGTGTTCTGCAAACAGGTGCCATTCGACGACCGACGGTTATTGTTTCCACCGGGGCCGGCTGCAGTACTCATATCGGCTGCATATGCTATTTACTTGATGCTATTTCCTCATTGGATGGCGCCGCTGGTATTGGCCGGGATGATTGCGGGTAAGTGCAGTAAAATGATAAAATATCATCATATCGATATATTATAAGACTGAGATTCCTAAACTGTGGATCGCGACCCAAAAGTGTGTCGCAATTATGTGTTTGGGTGAATGGTGGGTTGCGGAAAGTTTTGAACTTAAATTTATTTTATTAATTTATAAAATATTTAGTATTATAAATCAATATAAAATAAAATATATATAAAAATACATTTTTATATTTTATTAATAAATACGAGTACTTATATGATACAGTATTTTCCGTGTAACTATATGTACATTTATTACTTTAGTATAGATGCAATTTAGTTCCCATGTGATTATCAAATTGTTTTCTCATTATCCGCGACGATTTTGAGTGTACCAACTACCTGTGATCTGTCACCACAATGTTGACGTACTAATAGTTGTCGCAACGATAGGGATCAATAATGAAACAAAAGAACTGTCATTAGTACGTTGAAGGTCGTTGAAATTTAAAAATTTTCCAAAACGAGTCGTTCCGTTTAGGAAACTCTTGTTATAAACTATAAAGCCTCGCGAATGTCATCGTATTTTAAAGGTATAAATAATGCAAACGGTAGTGCATTCAAGAGAGGCGTCATCGTTTTAGGTTACGTTGGCCCAATTAAAAAAGATAGGTTAACAAGAATTTATTAAAAAATATTGCCTCAAAAATATCGATATTTCGATATTGCTTTAAAATGCTATAATATATAGGTACATAGTTAATCAAAGAACACTCATTATTTCAAAAACGATAATAGTTTTTGAAATAATAAATGTTTTATGTTACTAACCTGATGGCTGGTACCTAAATGAACTCAACAAACTGGCAACTGTTCAACTGAAAGGTCATTTTCAGCCTTTCAAACGTAAAAAAACTTATATCACATATAATATAATTATATAGTTTAGGAGTACAAGACTACAATATTAAAAGACCACAATACTTACACAGTATTAAATCTATGAGATTTAATTTGACAATTCGTACCAAAATATATTAAATCATCACTTTGTAATTATTATTTCTCTATCTAATTTATTATTGCTGATTTAAAAAAAAAATTATCAAACATTTTTACTATGTAAAAAGGTATTATGATGAGCGGAATAAGTAGAATGTGAGGAAAGGCGTGCTAAGAACACGTTGACTTGTACTAAGAATGTCTAAATAAATGCACCACAGAGTGCCGTGTAATTGTAGTATAGGTAGTTACAATTTTTATTTACATTATAATTGTGGTAATGAAAAGCTTTAGTGGTAATGAAATGATCACTCTAAATTATAAGTGTTATTCCGTTTCATATTAAAAAAAAAATAATTAAGTTTGGACGACGCTCTAAATCGATCGTCATGGTGTAAGTAATATCATTACGAGTAGTATAATAGGTACATCAAGTTCAACAATAAATCATTAGAGTGTATCGTTATAAAAGTCAACATTAATCTTGTACACTCGTGTTCACAGGCTATGTAACTTATGATTTAATACATTTTTACTTGCACTATGGATGTCCCAGGGAAGGCTCGTACCTGTACACAATGAAAAGATACCACAACCAACATCATTTTGCGCACCACGAGAGCGGTCAGTATACAATCATAGCAATATAATAATATACTCAATTTTACCTGTTTAAAATATTCATAAAATGTACATTTTATGTTTTTATAGTCATCCCCTATAAGTTTACACAATATATAATATTATCGTTTTTACAACAATTGGTGAAGCTCCGTTTGTAAGTGAGGAGATTTTAATGTTTCGTAAATACTATATATTATATATCCTCTAAAAATATATATTTATGGATATTTTTTTTTGATTAGAAGAACGACATAGGTATAATTCGTGGGCTAACAAAATATTTTGTAATATTTTTTTCATGAAAACCATAATGCATAATGTTATTATAGTTTAAGATAAATTACAACTTGACAGAGATGAATTTGTAATTTTAATAAAATAAAAGGATGGATAATGTTTAAAAAAAATATAGAAAATGTTATGAAATTGTATCCGTAGGAGTGTAGGACCTCAATCATTTTGGCCATGGAATATATTTCACGCCTATATATTTATATACAAGGTATACAGAAGGATTTGACAATTCAACATTTATTAGTTACATTTGAATGAATTAGCTGATCGTAATACACTCTGTATATGCCTAAATTATATAATATACATGCGCATTGTACATTGTTCACCCTCTATATATACGTCTGTATAATAATATTATAAACGGGCCTCATTATCTGTGTTTCAGGTTTCGGTATCAGCAGCCAATTTTGGGACCACATATTCGGCACAGCGATTGCACTAAAAAAGCTTAGCCGATGCTTAAAATGGTACTAACCTACTACCCGTAAACTCGTGCCTTATAAATTATAATATATTTAAAAAAAAAAAACAAATTAAATTATAATATATATTTAAACATATTCATATATATATATATATATATGATTATATGTATTTATATATATAATTATTATTATTATTATTATTATTATTATTATTACTATTATTATGATTATGATACAAAGGAAAGAAATCACACCAAATCTCGGAGTGCCTAATGAAACTCAAATATTACAATTAATTTAACAAAGAATGACCCGCTCACGGAAGCAGTCATAACACAATGGTATATTATATATATGTAACTCGTCTCATTTTGTTATGCATACAATATACATATATATATATATATATATATATATATATATATATATATATATATATATATATATATATATATATATATATATATATATATTTATTGTCGCTTTTCATTGCTATTTTTGTTCAAAGGTATTACAAAACTGTAAAGCTGTTTTGTTGGTACTCTGTACATTATCATTATTATTATTGTTTTTTTTTTCTTTTTAAATAATAAAAACAATATTATTTATACTTTGACTGGTTGGTGTGCTTTTTACGAGTTATCCTCATTTTTCTGATAAACGAACACGTCCAAAAGTCACAATGACCTATTTTTTACGACTCACGTCGTCTACGACAGTGTGTGATTTTGTATTTGTTATGCTTATTGTTTATAGTTTCCATAATTATTTTTTTTTCGTTCTGACCCTTTTGTCAATAAATAATCACTATTATTTTCTCAAACGACTTAATGTTTACTACCTACCGTTATTCATAGTCCGTTAACTAATTTTTTTATCCTACTTGCCAATATAAAAGGGCGTAACAATCACTAATCAGTGTCATTTTCACCAATGTGAATAATTGCATCCGCAGAATATGTTTTGTACGATCTCGTCAACAGAAGAACTGAATTCGTGAATATGAATTATTATGATACGTCTGTGAAACGTTAACGGTCATGAAAAAATTATGTTTTTGCTTTAAGAATATAATTTTTTGCGACTCTTTATAGAAAAAGAAATCGATACGTTCCCGCCGAAGCCATACCTGTCTGTCAAAGTACACCTAGATGTACATATCATACACAGGGTTGTCCTTTTAACGTATAACTACCAACTACATAAGACACTTATTATTTTGAAAACTACTAACGTTTTAGAAAATATTATTTTTGTTTAAGTGCCAATAGAAAATATAAAATTATTTTAATATAATAGATAATAAACAATATTTACAACTAAAATTATTCTACTTTTAAAAAATTTCGGGTGGGTCTGGACCTTGAACCCCCCCCCCCTCTTACATAGTTACAGCCTTAATTGTATTAAATTATATATTTAATTGCAAGTGTAAAAAAGTAATGTAAAAACTGTTATTGAAGTAAATAAAGATTATGATAATTACAAGCTAGTGTATGATAGGTGTATTTTATAATATGTATAAAATAATGAAACGCACGTATGGGCAAATTGTTTAATCACCATTTTTAATTTTATTTACAAACGACCTCCATTTTTAGTCAAGTAAATCCTAAATCTACGCTGTTGGTGAGTTGATTCCTGAGACCTACTTTATGTATTAATTGATTCCCATGCTATTAAAAAGTATTATATGAGTTAATTCCCTTATTGTTTGCGTACTAAATACATACGAGGTTAAATATGATATAAAAGTTATTAATAAAAAAAAATTTAGTAGCTAAAAAATTTAAAGCACATTTTTTTTTTAAACTGGCAAATAGTAATAAGATTACCAGTATACTTAATCATCACTTCTTTCAAAAAAATTTGTTTTTCTTGGTTTTTCTTGGATTTTCTAGTTCCATTGCTCCTGCATTTAATATATGTTTCCAACTACACTTCTAACAGCTCATCTATAAAAAAAATAAATATTTGGGTGTCCACTATAAAAACAACTGTTGAGTTTCAAACGATAACTCTCATACCTATTCGTAGGTAGTTCTATTTAAAGTAGTGGAAAATTGAGCTCATATACTTGGTGGAAAACTTGCTTCTGGGGAAATATAATTATTAAATACGTAGTTCATAAAATCTACAATTATTTCATCATATATTGGTTGAATTTTTATGAACTCGTCTGTAAAGCAATCGATAACTTCTATTGGGTTTAAAAAGGGTAGGCCAAAAAATAATTTCAAAAAATTACTGGTTTCGTTTTCTGAATTAATGTTTTTGTAAATTACCGAAGAACCTAGATTCTGAATTTTCCACCACCATTTTTGAGCTAAATGAAATCTGCACCCTCGTATTTTTGATCTTGACCATGTGCTCTCTACTGCCATACGAATCGCAATCTTAAAATCTATGAATACTTAAATAGGTGCGAGTGTCATTCCATGCAAACTACAGTGATCAACCAAATATTTGAACGCTAGCTCGTAAGTGGTCTTTTGTTTGTTGAGTAGCAAGAAAAATACAAGTGATATATATACGTAATCTTTAAATCCGTGAATGGTAAAAAGTTGAGTGAAATATTTAGGGCAGATATTAAAAGTCCCATCCATATAAATGTCTATGACGTCACATAAAACATTTAAATTACGTTCAATAGAAAAACCTATAATAGAACTTACATTATTATGAACAAATACAAACTGTTCATTGTCATTAGTTTTATAGTTATTTGATTTTAAAATTGCGTGTGTTTCCATGGCGCTTTTTGGTAGTGAAGGATGGATAATAGAACGAACTCTATGTATATTATACCGTATTAGAGATAAGTCATTATTCGTTTAAGTGCTTATATCTCTTTGTTCAACTCTCTGCGAATTAATTTTGAAGGCTTTGCAAAAACATCTTCAACAGCTTTTCTTTTTAAGCAATTGCTCAGTGCTTGTCGCTTACTAATATTTTCCTCAATTTTGTCATGGTTGGGTGTTTTTTTGTTGCTTTCTGTAATTTAATTATTAGAATCGATATTTAATAACACTTAAAGCTACTCTTACTACAATTCCAGCATTGAATATCGTTTGATAGAATTTTATGAAAACAAAACTCATATCCATTCATTGGTATTAATGGTTTAGATTTTTCACTTAATGTAAATTCCACATTCATTCAAAAATGTACACTACGAAAAATACACAACTACAATATTTCAAAATTATGTATAACAAATAATGTTTGCAACAATACTGGAGCACGCTTAAAATATTCAACTATAAAAACTGCTATTTTAAATCAATTATCATTACCATTAACATTTGATAAAATATCAGTTATTTTCGTCACTGATATACAACAACTCGTACATACCTTTTAATGACCCGAAAATCAATTCAACGATATGGGTGTAGGTAACAGGTAGGTTACCCGGGAATCAACTCGTAAATCTATGATCCGACCATTAGCTCTTAGCCATCTAAATATAAATACAGGTAAGCAAGCCTATAGAATTTGACTAGGTCTGACCGTGTCCCATATACACTTGTAGAATTCATCAATCTATGTAAGTCGTATACTTCGTCACTGCCACACATCGCCGTTTACATAAGTTATTTCCAGGTTAAACTGATAGAGTTCAACTAGCCTCAGGCAGAAATTATTCTATTTTCAAATGTATTACACATTTGTATTTTAAGAAGACGTTTTGCCTGCGTTCTGCGTGTGTTATCTCCGTCTAACTAACGCATACCAGGGAAAATTGAACGAATCCGTTTTATTACTCTGTTATTTTTAATATTACAATGAATTGACTTTTTTAAATTTAAAATTTATATTTATAAAATGCTTATCACTAGATTCAAAATTAAAATATCAAAAAATTCTAACTTTTCGAGGTGCCGTGAATAATATTCTTACATTTAAATTTGATAATAGGGCAATCCACTCTAATATTAAAAATAACAAAGTGAAGCGAATTCTTCTCAACGTAAAATGTGTCATGTTATACTTTAGTATGACGGAAACAACACTTACGGGTATAACGTCCTCTTTAAAATGCATTGTATTTAATTTAATTAACAAATTGTGTCAATTATTTACTGTATTCCTGTCCAATGGCCGAGATTTTCTACACCGTAAAATAATTGTAAGTACGAATACGCAGTGTCGTCCTTTAACGGTGCACTACATATACAAATATTGATAACAGATGTGGGATCTAGTTCAAACGAAACAAAAATTGTTTATTACAAATTAGTTCGAGACCCACCAACGAACCACGTCATCAACCATCACCAACAGGAGTAAACGACACCACTTCACACGAACGATCGCAGAGCATTTGCGCAACACGTTTTCAACTTGTTTGAACGACAACGCACACATTTTAATTTAAAATTTCAAAACCGAATATTTTCGTTGTATTTTTGTGCTCGAAAATCAAATTTCAAATGCGTATATATTATAGTATTGGTTATAACTACTTATCATTATTTAAAGTTAAGCCTGACAACCTTATGGGACATACATATTGCGGGGTTATTCTCAAAAACGTTAATAGTACCTATTCTAGTGTGACCAGACGTCCCCCATTAGGGGGGATTGTCCCGTTTTTTAGAGGAGCGTCCCGCATATCTAAATGTCCCACTTTTGTCCCGCATTTATGAAATATGAAAATTGAAATGTATATTGTATTTGTATATAATATATTTTATCATGATTCTACACTCTACAGGACGTTGTATCAGACTTGCAATCATGAATTGAT